>JADDON010000024.1:0-218139 GCA_017140175.1 Fusarium staphyleae
GGTTCGGCGAGGGGCTGGGGCTGATGGCGCGGCTGGAGAGGGTCGAGATGGAGGTTGTGGCGCGGGAGATGGACGACGCGGTCAAGGTGAGGTGGTGCGAGCGGCTGCAGGAGGATCTGAGGGGGAGGGGACTGAAGGGGGTTGTGGTTGTCTGTACGGAAAAGGCGCAGGAGAAGATGGAGTGGATCAAGAGTGATATTGGGTGGAAGAACCAGGAGCGGTGAGGTGGTGGTTAGACGTTGGGGTTCTGGCTGTATAAGTAGTATTCGGGCTTTCTTTCTGAGGGAGTTTCTGGTGACATATCGTGAGGTGTTTGGGTTGGCATTGACTTGTATGATGTACTGAGGCCAGAGTGTGTATAAGTACTACGTATGGTTTTCTCTGAGATTAGTATCAGCATGGCTATTTAACGTGTTAATGAGATGATCAACAACTTCTTGAGCGGGCATCCGATCATCGGCACCGACTGTCCGGAGTCATATCACCAGTGCTTACACGACACTCAACCTCCAAGCAGAGTCGGCTCAAAGTAAGCAAAGCTAGTAAAGCTAGCATCTTATGAAACAGGCTCTGGAGATAACAAGACGCATGTGACTTCGCGCAACTCTCCCGCCCGCATGACTCACGCTACACGCCCACTTTGTCGTCAGGACGCGGTATATTGTTACAGTAAGCAGGAAAAAGAAGAGCGATAACCGGCGCCCGTTGTTGCTGATCCTGTCCTTTGAGATCGTGACTCGAAAGTGGCTGGTTTTAATAGCTTCTGTTTCTATTTTCACTCTGCCCTGTTTCTCCCTCTTTTGAGATCACAAGCGGAATTCCATTGGGCGCAGTGCCTCAACGTCATACTACACCCCGCCTCTGCGACTCAGACGCCAACTGTTGACTCTTGGAAGAAGAGACACCAACAAAAGATACAGCCTCGTACCAGGGATTGCGACGTTGTCAGCTTGCTTGTCACAGAAAAGCGGAATAGCCACCCATCATGGAAGCCCGATGCCAATGCGGATCCGTCTCCTTCAAGACGCCTCTACCTCAACCCCTTGCGCTGTACATCTGCCATTGCGTCGAGTGTCGACGGCAGACGAGCTCGGCCTTTGGCACTTCGGCCATCTTTCCTCGCTTTGATCTACCGGATACAGACCTGCTGAGCTGCTACAGGTAGGGGAGGGAAGATTCTTCGTCAGATAGAGAAACGACCGAAACTGATTCTTGACAGTCGGCCCACGGCTTCAGGACATCAACTCCAATGGTATGGCCTGGACAACAAAGCTGTGAGGATGATTACTGACCGTCACGGCGCAGCTACTTTTGCCGCAACTGCGGAACCCGCCTCGTCCACTCAACGCCCGTAAGTGTATCCCCGGGCTTCGGCGCCACGGCATCGACTGACCCGACCCGTAGGGCAAAAACGTCGTCTCCGTCAAAGGCGGCTGCCTCGAAGGCCTCGACTGGAAACGCGCCGTCCACATCTGGACCAAGAGCGCCATGGTGCCCATCCCCGAGGGCTCCGAGACTCACTCGGAAGAGTCGGGCTACACGGATTACGGCTCGACGCAGGAGGAGCTTGACCAGCCGGGTGAGCTCACGGGGAGCGGCGGGTGTCATCAGCCTGTGCCTGCCAAGCGTGTGTCGGGGGCGTGTGAGCTGAGTGGGTGAAGTGAAAGCCACTGGGCGGAGAGCGTTGAAGTCGTTTGTGGTGTGCTAGGAGATACCCCGTCGGTGATGTGGGTTTGGGAGTTGGTGCATTGGAAGACCTGGGGCAGAGTTGCATGGACATCACTTTGGCATCTATTGGCGAGTCGAAGTTTGGATAGTCATAGGCGCAACAAAATGACATTGGGTATCTTGCAATAATCGCAACCAGCATTACATATATGCTCAAAGACCTCGTCTCTCAAACCAATCCATCGGCACTCCCCCTATCAGTCCGTCCATCCCGCGCTTGCTGCCCGTTACTGTCCCCGTGGCCGTCCTCACCTGCTCCACCAGGCTTGCTGACTTCCGAGTGCTTGGCAGGATCAAAGACATACATTGGGAATTCAAGGAAGAGCGTCCGCTTAAGGATGACGGGCATCTTCTCGTACAGCTGCGGCGGGAAGGGAATCAAAACACTTGTCCGGCTGAGCCAGTGCTTGTAGCCCTCCCAGTTGTTGCCCTTCTCATAGCGTGACTTTGCCTTGGGCCGCTCGGAGAGAGGCAGGCCGGAAACAAACATGAGGAGGATGGTGAGTAGCATTGGGCCGAGAATGGAGGCGTAGAGGGCCTTGTAGGCTTGACCTTTGACGTAGCCGTCGGCAGCAGACGAGACTGCTATCATATAGATGGCTATCGAGGGTCAGCACGGATTTTGGGCATGGAGGAGAATGAACCTACCAAACTGCATGATAATCTCGCCAAAGTAGTTTGGGTGTCGTGAGTACGCAAAGAAGCCCTTGTCGCAAACATCCGACCCATTGTGCGTCGTCCTAAACCGGTACTTTTGAACATCGCTCAGGCTCTCCATGACAAACCCAACGGTCCACAACACGACGCCGGCGATGTCACGCCCCGTGCCGAAGCTGTGCTGGGGGTATCGCGTGACATTGGGCGAGTTGAGGAGCGTGACGGGCAGCGAGACGGTCCAGACCCAGACCATCTGGAAGACCCAGAAGCCGAGGAAGGGGAAGAACTTGTCACGCTTATCGTCGAAGCGGTCATCCTTGCCCGTCTTGAGGATGCGGAAGAGCAGGAAGCCCGAGAGGCGGAGCGCCCAGACGATGATGAAGAGGGAGGCGACGATCTGGCGGGCGTGGTGATGGCCGCTGAAGGAGAGCGTGAGGACGGCGAGGAGGGCAAAGTTTGTCCCGCCGGCAAAGTCTGGAGTGTGTGAGTGGCTTTTTGCTCTGAGAGAGTTGTGGAGGGGGATGTTACCGGTGAGCTTGTCGAATTTGCAGGTAAAGGCAATGGCAAAGAAGAAGAGCTGATATGCGATGGTGACTATGGCGGTGATGGCCAGGTAGTAGTTGTCGAGTACGTGAACGACGGCCATGGTGATGGGCTCCTTGGTGTTGATTGTGGTGTTTCGGGTTGTGTTTCTGGGAGGGCTTATAACCTGGTTTCTTAATAGACGACTTGAGCCTCGCACTCGCACTCGCACCAAATCAAAGATGTCATGATCAGGGTCTGTAGGAGTAGTAGTAGTGGTTAATAGTAATGCGACTGAAGGCGGCTGAGTATTATTCTCCGGTGTTGGTGTCTTGGACCCTTTATCGATGACGTTGATGAAGTCAGATCGTCATCGGGATTTTAAGATCCAGGGACCAAGACCCCAGAGATCAAGGTACCCTGCTACCTTATTTACGTGACAAGGTACTTCTCGAGTCGCCATCGTGCAAAACCAACAGCGATCGAGTGCATCCTTGAAGAATAACTCTCGATTATCTTCCGTGGCTTCCGAAGATCACAAACGGCTCAGCCTCGTCTTCATGTCTGCCTGTCCCTTCTCGAGTCAATCGTCCACTGCAAGAGTTCAACCAAAGGATTCATGTACGTAGTAACGTAGTTACTCTCTAACTAACAAAAAAGACGCCGTCTCCAAGCGGATCCTCCTCGCCCACTGCAACTTTAGCGGGCCCCCGAAACTTGGAGACGAGCAAGGGGTGCTTGCTTCACTGACGTCTCGCCATTGACGGAGAATTTGATCCCTCTTTCCAGCAACAGAATCACTCCGAGGTTTCTTGGTTCCTTTGTGTTGGTTGCTGTTGCGAGTACAAGTTCAATCTCGCTACAAGGCCCTGCAGAAGCGCCCAGAGGATTTACCTGCAATCCCTTCATCTTCAATCCAGCGCCTACTAAAACTCTTTGAGACCGGGAAACTGCTTTCATTTTCTGTCCGTCTCTAATAAAATCCTTCTAAACGGTGGGTGTCACCCCTTTTGCTCCCCGTGTCGGAGCTTGGCCGGTCTAACGTTAGTCTAGAGGACAGGATGGAGAAGACGCAATTGCTCAACCACAAACGTCTACAACTTATCCCTTGATCAAGTGTCGCAAAGAGAATACCCGCGAGAAGTCCATTCAGAGTTACAGCGGGCTTTTTAAGCCTCGTTGCTCAGACAGAAAACAATCCCGTCCCCCCCTATAACCGCCCGCCTAGCATAGATCGCACCATCACCGATTCCACCGTCGCGATAGCGTCTCAGGAACCCCTCAACCCCTGAACCCTAGCACATGCCAAACCTCTCACCCTAGCTCCAACTAACCTCAACCGTCGCAGTCTCCGTTTGAGCCTCAGTGGCAAGCTCCAGAACTAGAAGTATCTGCCCGTCTTGGAAGAATGTGACCCTGAACCAGCCGGTCGCGTACCTGTACTCCGTAGAGATCGTCCCACTTCCTCTCTTTCTCCTCCGCCAAAGAGTATCTTTGTGTGTGTGTTTTCTATCATCTTGAGTCTTTGCTCGCTTGCTCGTGGATCGCGTTGTCTTGTCGGGCTTGGACCTGACTCGTCTATCTTTTACTCTGTTTCTTTTCTCATCTGCCACGGGCAGCCGTTCTAACTTACCTCTTTGGCCCAGTGCCGTCGATCATTTTGCTATCTGACTAGAAGTCAAGGGCTGGTAAACCATATTCAATTAATCCCGGAGGCTTTTACTTGGAAAGAACCATCTCGCGCCATGAAGGTACCGGCTTGGGGGCTTCTGCTTGCCTCGGTTCACATTGCGCAGGTTGGTATCACGACTTACACCTACCGTCTTCTCATTAACCCTCCCTTAGGCCGCGTGGAAGAGACAAGAAGCTGGAGAGGTCACGACGCCCAAGTTCGAAGGGTGAGTCGCATCTTGGATGGTCGAAACATACGGGTAATAACGCCCTCGCAGGCTTCGGTTATCATACATCACCGAGACGACAACTGAGAAAGTGACCGAGACACAAACAATCCTACAAACAGTCGAGAACGAAACAACCGCTACCGCTCAGACCGTCACCGTCACTGTCAATGCACCAGCCGTAACTATTACTGAAGTCCAAGTTGCTGAGGCACCTGTGAGTTCATCTCCAAACTTCATCTCTAGGCGTATACTAACCCGAATCTGAAGGCTCCTGTCACGATCACCGAGACAATCACAGAGGCTGTATGTTCTGCCACGCCAGTCTTGGAATTCCGCTAACTGTCAAAGGTCCCTCAGCCTTATACCGTAGTCTCGGTTTCGCCCGTCACCATTGTCGATGTTTCCCCTACCACCATTATTGAGGTCATGACGCAGGCAGTGAGTTCCACTGACCCATGAACCCATACGTAGCTGACACTCACAGATTCCACAACCTGCTGTGACAGTCACCGAGCAGATAACCATTGCTGGAGAGTGTCCAGTAAGCCATACTCCCCACAGTCATCCCTCAGAACATACTGACCAAGACAGCCCGCGGTCACTCTCACCAAGACAGTTCAAGCACCAGCCTTAGACGTTGCTTCGACCGAAAAGGCTAACGGTCCCGGTGTCTCGACCATTTCCATCGACGAGAGTGCTCTACCAACCACAACGTTCGTCCTGGACCCCCTGGCCCTGTCGCTCGTGAAAGAATCAACCAGCACATCCGAAAATATTGTCGAAACCAGCTTGTTGGCAGATGACTCTACTACATCCACACAAGGGCCATCCACGCAGGAGCCGTCCACGTCGTCTGCCACACCGGCCATGGAGAACAACCTCACTCTGGAGCCTTCACAGAATGCACCAGCAGCTCAACCCACCGACATGGCCAACTTGCTCAACCTGGGCGGCCTTGGTCCTGATGCAGCAGCGAATCCTGAGGCGACAGCCGCTCCTGATGAGGAGGAACCAGCTTCTCGATCGCGGGTTCCGATTAACGTCTCGGATATGAAACTTAGCAGCGTGCTGAATCTGGGAAATCTCGCTGGAGGGTCGGGTGCACTCAAAGCAAGGGCTACCAATGCTGCATGAGTGTTTCAGTCAAGTGGTAAGACGGATCGGGGACAATCGCCAGTCGATGTGGGATAGGATATCAAGCTGCTTTCGAAGGGCGTAACCCAAATATATTCCGCCCATAATAATACGAGCAAGTCTCATGAATCTTGTCGCCTGCACTCTTTTTCTCTGGGTATCACTGGATATCACAAACCTTCCTCCCTTGAACGCCGGCTCTAGCCATCTTTCATCTAGAAACGATCTTAACCTTCTTGGCCTGTCGCTTGCTCAGGGCCTGAGAATCTTCGTCGCCACCCTTTCGTTTCTGATTCTGGTTCTGTCCTTTGTTTTTGTTCTTTTTCCCGGGAATGTTTGAAGGGTTCTTTCCATCCTCTTGCGCGTCACCCTGACCCTCGTCCCGCTCCGCAACTTCAACGACGTCAATGACTCCCCGGAAACCACTCCTCTTGAGGCCCTCGTTCATCACGACAGAGCGCGGAATCGCACCAAGACCCTGCATCCCCTTCTCGTTACTCAGGCCCCACACATTTAGCAGGTTGACCACATCGGCGGGTGCTCGGAGGGACAGCGCGTCTTTGGCTTCGCTACTGATAATGATGCCTCGGCCGCGAGTTGCTCGAACGAGACTGGTAACGTTGCCAATGAAGGTTGAGCGCCCTCGAGCATCCGCGGCCAGAGCCTGACTATAGCACACCTCAAAGCGAACGCCACGCGACACAGCAGCCATGCAGGGCTTCGGTTTAAAGTGGAAAGCGAAAAATTGCGAAAAGTCCATGGATATTATGGGAACATCAAGTGTGACGCAGGCATTCTGAAAAGCTTTGTCTGTCAGCGGCCGGATGGCGATAATGTCGTACTCGGGGATGAGCGAGGGCAGGCGGAAGTTGGGAGCGGCGGGATCCGAGTATGGAAGAGTCACGCGGTGCAGGACGTTTGGGAGCTTCGTGGAGTTTGAAGATGTCGGTTTGGGCGGGAACGGCGCGACGGGGTTGGGGGGTGCCGGAACAGTGAGCACGTGGTTGAGCGCGACAGTTGCGTAGCCGAGAGATGAAGAGAGAGTAAGGGTTTGGAGAAGCTGGTCGGGGGTCGTCGAGGGCGACCAAGCGATATTGAGGTCGAAGAACATTATGGCAATGGATGGCGGCTGAGGGGTTGCGCTAGGAGAAAAGAGGGAGCATCGCAGCCTTTGAGGTAGTGAATCGGATCTTGAGGACTGATTCGTCGAGGCCTAACTTCACGCAAACGCGGGGGTCGATCCGCGCTGACTCTTTGGTCGAGATGCTTTTTCGCGATGTTGAGTTTAGCTTTTTTTTCTATTTCCCCGATTTCTCATGACGCACGTTACGCGCCACATCTAGTGGCGTTCGCGTGGTCGGAGAAGCTGTGGTCTGTGCGTCATGAGCCTTTCCACCACTCACTGTCCGTCATCGTCACCTTGCTTCTCCAAACACCTCGTGCTTTGCCTCAGGTAAGTTTATTTGGTGATAATGCCGCGGCTATTCAAGGCCCTTTCTAGATAGACTTCCGCCAAACGCTTCTCCTCCTCACAGAAATATTGCCAGATTTACGCTGATCAGTGTTCCAACACCAGCCACGACGTCTCTCCTTGCGATAACCACCACGACGAGCGAACGTTGAGAGTCTTGCTAGACTGCCAAGACCTGCACCGCCCTAAGTGACGACGACCCTCGCCTCCTTAATCCTCCGACCGACGAGATCTTTATTCCGACAGCCCTTGGATCTTAGCTTTTGCACACATCGCAGCTTCGTTGCATCGCCCTTAACCGCAATCATGTTCTTCTTCTTTGTGTGCGGCGAGCACACGTTCCGCAAGGAAGTTTCTGGCTACGAGGGCATGGTATGCCAATGTCACCACTGCGGTAACATGGCAGGTCATGTCATCAAGAGCAATCCGTGGTTCACGTTCTGCTGGGTCGTATGTTGTTGTCCTCGCGTACCTTCTTTGTTCTGATGCTAACAAACCCGCCTCGTCATGTAGCCACTTATTCCGTTATCCATCTCCGGTTATACCGACGTCTCATGTCGCATCTGCCACTTCAATCAGCCTCTCGCGAACCGTCCCGACGTCGTCGCCATGGCCAACGGCGGAGCGCCACCTCAGGGCCAGCATCAAGTACCGCCGCATGCTGCTCCTCAGGGACAGCAACCCATGCGATACGGTTAGGGCAGATGATTTGGTTTGCGTGCAGTTTTCGACAACGATACCATTGTAATTATAGGGAAGCGGGCCCACGTGCTGTACATATCTTTTGTCCTTGGATGGCGTGGTTCCTGCGAGTTGTGCAGTGCTTAGGTGGCAGGTGCCCGGCGTCAGGGCAAACTAAGCGATGTGTTTGATAGGCCGAATTTCCAGGCTTGGGGATGTATTTGGAGATTGAAGTCAAGGCTTGGGCGCGACTAGTGTTTAAACAAGCAGTGTTTCTCGGATATCATAGGAGAATATTTACTTTGAACTGCCGTCTCTGCGAGATCTTATCTCCCACGCCCTTCACCATCTCCATCTATCTCCCTTGCCTGGAACACTGTGATATTAAACACTTTTCTATCAAACAAGTAGTTCAGTATAGATTACAGAGTAATAAAAAGTAGAACAGTAAAAGACCATACACACACATAGTGCCTACAGCAGGTGTACACGACGACCTTAGAAGCAATAGAGATATTCATCAAATGCAGCAAAAATAGAAACCGACGCCTGCCAGATTCGAACTGACGCGTGCGAACACAATGCCTCAACAGCTATCTTGATAGGTAGCAGGGCATCGCCTTAACCACTCGGCCAAAGCGTCTAATGATTTCATTGGCAGCCAGGCTGCTCAATGATACCTATAGACCTCTCTGACTGCAGCGTTGTCTTATGCCCTTCTCACCGTGAACCGGAAGTCCAGTTATTCAATATGGCCCAAGCTGGGGAACTTCTTTTTACGGACGGGGTTGATATCCTAGGTGCGGACATCACTAGGCACGCCAATATTATACTAGAGGTGATGTTGACAACAACTTCCTATCGTTCTGCTCTGTCACAGGTACCTTCTGTAGCTGTACCCAAGGATTTCCGTGGTTCATTATGTGGAAGAAGCAAACGTTCAGAGGCAAGGGGTCATGAGCCCTGATAGTTTTGATGAGTTAGCGAGTGCGGAAGTAAAGACCTCAGGTTCTCGTCGTGTTCATCCCAAACCTCATCGACCAGTAGGCAGTATGTATCCCACTGGGTTCACTCCTTACTGTTAGACGTAAAGGCTTTGATCTCGACGACCGATTGTGTTCGTGGAGGGCAAATGGGGTCAAGAAGCTGAGGCTCATATGGGATAGTCTCGTCAGCTTCCTCGCCAGAGTTCCAAAGGGCTAGGGTCACGGAGCTTTCAATATCTTTATCGTCTTCATCATCAGCCGCTAGCCTCCTGACTAGGCGTAACGTTCGCATTCCAGATCGAGACTAGGAGATGGTCGCCGGCCGTGGGACCCGCCGCAGCTGAGGTGTCTCCACTGCGGGAAGCCGGCTCAGCGCCGGCCAGAACAATGCCGGGGCTCGCAAGAACCGCCATCGAGGCGGGAAGAATAAGACTCGGGGCCAGGAGGACTACATACCGGGGAACACGGGCCCGCTGGTGGAGCCGAAGACCGGACAGACAGGGTTGAGGACAAAGAAGCATTGTCAACTGCGAATAAGATCCAGATCGCCGTCTATATCAAGGAGCATCAGTGACGTACTGTAGACAATCATTACACATGGATTTCTTCTGTGGATGTCAAAGGCTCATAAGGCTCGCCCACTCCAGACTGTAGCATCGGCGTGTAAAGCTATGTAGGATTGCAATTTAAGGATGGGGTCTACCATCTGTACCTTGCCTTCATTTCAGAGGTTATTGAGTAACAAATACGGAGTACCTGCCCTAGTATTGTAATGAAAGAGGTATATCTCCTGCAGTGGTCCTTTTACTTTTCAAGTAAGTTCCCGCGCTATGTATCTAATGTATACGAATCTATTCAAACCTTTATCAGTTGTCTTTAGTTCGCTTGCTTGCTTTACTTCGGAACTGATTGTGTGAGGCTCTACTGCATAAGAGACGGCACATATGATCCTGTTAGCTCCTGGAATACTATAGTAATCTCCAAGCGCTCTTCTATATAATGCCAAAATTAACAAGTTTTTGTACCGAAATCATCAGACGCTTTGGCCGAGTGGTTAAGGCGATGCCCTGCTATCTATCCAGTTAGCTGTTAAGGCATTGTGTTCGCACGCGTCAGTTCGAATCTGGCAGGCGTCGATTTCTACTTTTTGATTTCTTGGCGTCTTTGTACCATTTTAACCGATACTATTGCTCCTTGATGAGGCATTGTGAACATATCTTACAATGCGTTCATGTTGTTGTCCAGTTTCGTCTCCTCAAGTCAGTACATAAGTGGAGTAACTGTCCAAGTGGGGCTTGCCGCTCCCGCCCGCAGCCGCCTTCCCCACCTTTTGTCCTTCGGCACGTGAGAGTGAGAGAGAGAGTAACGGACAGGAAGGTCAAGCGCTATTTCATTCATTTGTGTCGATCCTTTTACTTGCTCATACTGGCAAAAGAATCAGGAGGATCAGACGGGTATTTACTCTTACTACCCGAATATCCAAAGGCCATTCACTAGGTAGAAATGTTACTTCTGGAGATTTGTCTATTACATATACTCTACTCCGTATGCATCCTTCTATTCCCCCATCCAGAGACGTTCTCAAGCGAGTAAATCAATACGAGGTCAGGAGTCTAAACTTTTGACTCGCACACTGAGTTGCTTTATGGTTGCGATGTGCCATACTTAGGTTCACAGCAGGCGGGCGACCTTCTCGTTGATAGTGCATAGGAATAAATACAAGGGTAACGTTATGCGCAGCCTAAAGTATTCTCTGACAGATGATCCCTAATTGTTTTTTTTACTTAATATCAATTCTGTTGAAGCAAGCGTATATGGGTATCCTAGCCTATGGACCGTAACAAAAGCATCGCATCATTCATTTCACTTCCATCATAGCCTCAAGCCCCCGAGGGCCCCGAATGATCACCTCCACTCATCTTCAGGCTCTCCTCCATGGCCCGCCTCAGCTCCTCATCGTCGTCAGCATTCTCTTCAGGCGACTTGCCTTTCCCCTTTGCCAGCTTCTGTCGATACTCCTCCTCGGCGAGACTCTGCTTCTTGACATACTCCATCACGACCTCCTCCTCCGTCCTCTGGCTCGACTCTTTGTCCATTGCCTCCTTCGAGGCGGCGATGGCACGCTCGAGTTCTTCGTCGTCGGCTCCTCGCGGCGGTAGAGGAGGGGCGTTCTTGGACGCTTCGATGGCGCGTTTCAGCTCTTCATCATCTTGTTCAGTGCGCGGGGGAAGGTGAGCCGCCGAGTCCATAGAATCAAGTTCCGCAATGACCGACTCTTGAGAAAAGGGTGCATCTCCGGCCATGCTCTGCTGAATCGCCTGCTCGATGAGGGCCTGGTACTCTTCATCTGTGATCTGGAGCTCATCGTCTTTAAAGACCGATGAGTCCTTGAGAGGAAGCGGTGGTGCGGGCTCTGACTCGACCTTGGACCGCACAGCCTTGATACTCTCCCGCATAGCTGCCTCAACCGCGGCATCCTCCTCGGTATTGCCGCGCGACGTCTCCTGTACGGACGCTCGAATAGCTTTCTCGAGTTCGGTATCCTCTGATGAAGTAGTTTGAAGACTGGCGTCACTGTCAGCGGCCTGCGGGAGCTTAACGTCGACATAGCCCCTTTTCCAGGCGTCTTTGTCGGCATGCAGTTTTTTTCGCTCTTCAAAGGACATCCTCTTCGTGTGAAGCCAGCCCGTACGTGGAGGATCCAATGACGAATTTCCACTCGCTGGTTGCGGCGCCGCTGGTTGTTTTCCTGCAGTCTTTTCCTTTCTCTTCATCTGATAGAAGTTTTTGAGGTCGAACTTGGTGTTGTTCCACCGCTTGACGACATCCTCTCTCTCGCCAGGAGTTGCCGCTTGCACCTCATGCCGACCTTGAACAGCTCTTGATGAGATAATGTAGTTCTGGACACTTTTGGTAAAGAAGTTGTTGATCTCGGCGTGTACTCCCTGCATAGTGTAGGCAGGGACACCCCAGATTCCTTCACACCGTTAGTTAGTATTAGTTAAAGAGCTTTGGATCTGAATGAACTCACCTGCCGCAGGTTTCGTGACTAGTCCACCAATCCCCTTACCAAAACCTTTGACCAAGCCTTGCATTCCCTCTTTCTCAGCACCTTTCAAAGGTTGCGTCACTAAGCCAGCTACGCCATCAAAGAAGCCATAACCAAGTTCCTTACCAGCCACCATGATACCAGAACCAAAGCCGGTGACTTTCTCAGCTGGCCGTATCGTATCATCGTTGTAGAGTCTCGGCATGTTTCTGAATCCTCTGGCCAGTCCTAGGCAAAAGTTCATCGGTGTCTTAGCGCCTGTGGATACGATTCGGCCAACTCCCCGGCCTGTTCCCACTGCCGCATCAAACGTCATTTTCGTTGGTGACGACGTTCTCCTTTCGTTGTTTCCGGCTGCTTGCTTCATATGGTCCCGTGAAGGTCTATCACTTCCTTGAATACTTGAGGATCCTGGAGAGAGAGGCGCCGAGAATGTGGATGAGGCGTCACTCAGCGTGGGCTGAGACACGTTGGAGTGGCTGGTTGTGGGGAGCGCAGAATGCATCGTCTCAGCATCTGAACTGCTAGGTACGGGGGTCAATCTGGATCCAGACTCGGCGATCGACGAGCTATCGTTTCCTGGTGTCGCAGGGCTCTCAGTACCCTGTGTCTGCGATGCAGCAGTTTTCTTGGGTTTGTTTTGCATGCTCCGGAATAGCTCTCTGGGCATATCAGCAATCGCCATACCGATGCCTCCTATATCGGAAACAAGTGATAGGGCACAAGCAGAGATCGGGTCCGGTGGTTGGTCCTCGGTGTTGTATTCTAACAACCGATATCTGCTGCATGTTAGCTTGGGCTTTCAACATCTGTAAGGGCGTCTTACAGCTTCAGGTCAGACCATTGAAGTAAGCCCTCATCAACCAACACTGCAGCAGCAAAAGCACTCAAACGCACTTGAGTTCTTCTCACGCGCCAAGCAGCAGCCCGGCTGGGCGCAACAGTGCATCGCAGCTTGTCCATGTCAAGATGGTCGTGGAAGCTTTTGCCACCAACATCAGTACCTTGCTCTTCTCGGATCCTTTGGCCCAACACTGTAGCCTGTTCCAAAGTCTCGGGCCGGAGGCAGAATTGGATAGCTTCTGCCAGCTTCTCTGCTGTCAGCTGCTTGTACGGAACGGGTTCAGGCCCGGCATTGGCTCTTGCTATCATGGCGCCCCAGAACTGCTGATCACCAAAGAATGGCACCACGATGGTGGGCTTTCCAGCTTTGATACCAGCGGCGGTAGTTCCGGCGCCACCGTGATGAACTACGCACGACACATGCTCAAACAGCCAGTCGTGAGGCACATTGCCCAGCATGTACACGCCATCGGGTATGCCAAGCTCATCGGCACCAAGACCGCCCCAGCCCTTGGAGACCAAAGCCCGAACACCTGCGGTCTTAACGGCTTCAAAGATCATCTTGGTCATGGCGTCAGGATCGTCGACAACAATGGAGCCAAATCCGATGTAAACTGGGGGTGGCCCATCACGCAAGAATGCTTCCAGTTCTGGGTCCGGTGTGAAGGAGGATGCGAGGTTGAGAAAGTAAAAGCCAGCAATATCGATGTGCCGTCCCCAATCGTTGGGCTTTGGAATTAATGCCGGTGACCTATACAGGTTAGGGGCGTTTTTCTTCAGGTCTGGCATACTCACCAGCAGTATGTCCAAGAGACCTTGAGCCTGGAGAGGAGTCCGGGAGCCCAGATTAACGAGAGCGGAGACAGGTCAAGAGCTTTCTCTCGGAACCGGTTGATCACGTCTCCCAGTCCTTGCCAAGTCATCATCTCAACCAACGTGTAGGACAAGTAGTTTGTCATAATATCGTCTGTATTGGAGGACTGAATATTGGCTAGAGGATGAGGGAACGCTCTTGTTGGCGACCAAGGCATACTAAAACGTATTAGCAGGTTTCTACAGCACAAGTGATATGGCAACTCACGTAAACATCATATGCACCGGGATGCCCATCTTCTCGGCAATATGGATATGGGCAAAGCTAGGAGGATTTGCGATGATAGCGTCGGCAATAAAAGGCTCTTGGCTGCCTGGCACCTGCAATGAAGCATCTAAGGGAGCATTCTTGGCATGAGGCTGCGGAGGTGGTCCAAGACCATCGCCTCCTTCTATGCAAGATCTCCAGCATCCAAGAAGAATCTCTTGAATGCCCTTGCGGCGCTTGCTCACTTCACCACTAGTGATGGCATCAAATCCAGGCATGAGGCCGGGATGCTTGACCATAAAGGCCATGAGTTCAGCGGGGTCACCGCCGATACTGAAGAACTCGAGGCCATTTTCCTCGACAAAGCTCTGAAAGGTAGGATGTGTAGCAATTCGAACTCGATGACCATATGTATCTTTGAGGACTTTGCCTAGGGCGACAAAAGGCTGAACATCACCCCGAGAGCCTACGATTTGCACAACGATGTTGAGCTTTGGCGGGGGTACCTGACCAGGTTGACCACCAAGACTGAGCGGAATATATGCGGGAGGAAGGTCAACCGGCTCGGGCT
This sequence comes from Fusarium staphyleae, assembly GCA_017140175.1. Taxonomy (NCBI): domain Eukaryota; kingdom Fungi; phylum Ascomycota; class Sordariomycetes; order Hypocreales; family Nectriaceae; genus Fusarium; species Fusarium staphyleae. Next base: position 14,625 of record JADDON010000024.1, read on the forward strand.
CATCAGCGATCTGGCTCTGTAGGGTCGGAGCGAGGAGATCAGCAAGTCTCCTGTTCTTGGCGTTGATATTGATATTGACTCGGCCGTCGCCTTATGACATCATTAGCTTGGATCGTCATGATACGCCGAGACGCTGTAACCTACCGGTCACTTCTGCGCCAGCATCAAAGCCAGGCTGCGAGAAATGTACTTGATCGTGGCTCTCCCCGTAGGGTGGTGGAGCGCCATCGCCAGGGTCGATATCGGGTAACTGGAAGCCATGGGAAGTGAGCGCGTCGGCGATACTATCACGGGGCGCTTCTTGTGGACGAGCCTGCTGTCTCGCGGCGTTCCTCTTCTCGTCGATGACTGCCATGACGTCGAGTGAAAACTTGTCGACGTAGAGCAGAACGAGAATAATCGAGGATCCGGGAGAATGGTAGTGGCAGAGAGTGGCAAGCTGTGGGGGAATTCGAGGGGTCTTGTATGAAGCTCTGTTGGTGGAGCAAGGGTAACAGTGGGGGAGTTGAAACTGGCGACGTCAAGCCTCCAAATCGAAGACTAGCCGTGGGAAGAGCTCTTGAGCTTTGATATGTTGTCATTATTAGCGGGCTGAAGCGCTATAAATAATCAAGAGCTTTCACATCTCCTATCGTTGAGATACTGATTTGCAATTATCCGACAATTCAGACACCCAAACTATCGAGGCTATCACACACATACAGCGCTTCAGACTCGTCATCGTCTGTGATTCCCAGGCTAAACTACTGTCAAATCAAGGCGGCATCGTAACTTTGTTCGCCCACGTGAAACAGCCTAGTCTAACGTTAGTTGATTACTGCGTGAGACGGACACGGAAACGGTGGACGGGTACGGAGTACGGTAGAAGTAAGCATACACTACGTAAACGGCGACGCGTCCCATCAGCATTATCATCACAGGCTTCACTCAATCAGAAACGGCTCTTCCAGATCTGTATTCCTGCAGTCTTCCATCTGGAACCAACAGGTGCTGCACAATTCGCTGCAACAAGCCCTGGCAATGGCGCAACATCCGAGCCGCCATAGGCTTTCCGTTCGGCTCGTGGCGTCCATGTTGGTTGACTGATTGATTGATCCTTGCATGAATCAATCACACGTCTCTTTCGAGCAAACGTTTTTTGTTTGCTTTTCCCGTGCCTCCCCACGATGATACGCGTTTGTTTCGAGGTTGTCTAGTCTAACTATGGCATAAGTCGATGCCGTCTATCTCTCAACTTTGTTTACCGCTTATTCTCACATAAACGTTCTGCTTTGTGTATTCTTCCTGCGCCCACAGGGGCTTTCTCAATCTTGTCCTGGCCAAAAGTATTGCGTAGGCCGACCTTTAGTCCTTCCTAGAGACGACCACGACGACGCAAGGTCAGCTCGCGATTCTACGTACAGAAAGGCCGGATTTAATCAATTATTCAGATGCTAGGTTCAGGGGAGATCAAAATCACCCGTGGAGATGGACGCAAAAACGATAGCAAATTCCCCGTTGCGCCGTACAAGGATCCGGACAAAGGTCGACCTCGAAGAAGGCCATGCCTTGGCTGTCTGGAGAGGATGATCAGCTCTGGTCCAGGTCATCTCTGTTGCGATAAAGCCTGTAGGGCCTGTTCCTCTTTCAAGATAGGGATCATTTCACTGACGACGACTATAGCAAAGGGACATCGCATCTGTTTTGCTTGCGGAGAAAAGAAACGCAGGTGCACTGATGTGAAACACCCATACCCAAGGTTTTGGCTTTCTTTCTAACCTTGACATCAGGAATACCACAGTAGTGTCCGCCACTACGCTTACAAACTCCAAATCGAAGCCTGTCACAGAATGGCCGGTGTTAAAGTCAGTTACCATTCCTTGGTTTCTGGCCAATTCTAACGTCAACCAGAAGAAGGAGTGGGATGATCTGGCAAGAAACGCTAAGAATGCCCTTCGGCGCCAACCAAGCACCGGGTTTGCATCTAACGGTTCTTTCAGATCTGACAGTCAGGCAGCTCCAAGGCGCAGCTTATCTCCCGTGGTGATCAACTTGGACTCAGACCAGATCTCTGCATCCGCCCTAAATGGCCCACCAAGTATGGTTAGCTCTCATGAGACTGCTGAGTCGATCAAGAGTACGCCTGACCTACTTACCATCGACGATAAGCTTTCCAGCCTTATGAGTAGATTCGATGCCATTGTTAAGCATCAAGAGACGCTGGACAAGAAGTTTTCGGCTATACTTGAGCGTCAAGATACACTTGAGAAGTCTCTCTCAAGCGTGGTTACTGACAGTGCGAAGCACAAGCCCCAACATGAGGTCTGATCGTCGATCGAGGGATATGATGAGGCTGGGAGAGGTGAGGTGCCAAACCTCCATATCCTATTGCTCATAAGAAAAATAAAATGTCAACCCGAGGGGGATCAGAAGTGCAAGGTCAGATACATTATTCACAGGAGGCGTTCACATGAAGAGTTCTTGTACATGAGATAAAGTCGATACCATATTGTATTTACTGCGTTATTCTTCTCTCAGAATGTATGCTGCTTTAGCCTGGTTGCATACCCAGCCAAAGTCTTGACTATCTACAAACGCAAACTGCCATATCCAAGAAAGGCTGCCGCATCGGTATGAAACTTTCGTTTTAGCTAGAAATAGTTTGTAGGCGTAGTTGATAGAATTGCATTGCAAAGGGACCAGCATCTGATGAGGATCGTGATTCATGTTGTCGCTAACACAAGAACGTTGAAGCTGCAGAAAGCGTGAGCGGTCTTGAACCGTATAGCAAGATACTAAGTGTGCATACCTTGGGTACAAGGCAGTGTCTAGGCCGTACCTAAAAAGGGGCGGTTCTTTCCTACTTATCCACCAGTTTCAGTATCACCAGCAACTTCTTCCAAGGCTAGAAGGAGACGCCTACAGAGAAGTGCTATAGCTATCAACCCAAAATATTCTGTCATGTGTTCCATTACGTTACAGCAATACCTACCTAGTGTTCATTCCCTTCTGTTCTTGCCTTCCACTGAGCGAGCCGCCACCTTCCATCGGTTCACAAGACGCAATATATTCTCTTGCTAATAACGATCCCAACCATTTTCTCACATCTTCATCATCGTCACCCCCCATCGTTTTCTCATCTCTTTCTCGAACTATCAGCACTATCTTCGTTCACTACCAGTTTCAGGCAACACTCGCATTAACCAAGCTACATCTCTATATCAACGATGACGTCTCAACCTTCATCCTCCCCTGATGCCGATGCCATCCTGCCCATATGGCCTGTACGCCGCCGCGTACGAGAGGAGCCAGACTTCTCCACCAGCCCTGAGTCTAGTTTTGTTGAAGGCCACGAGCCACGTTCACCCACTGACATAGACAGCGGCAATTTGTCTTCCAACGATGAAGGATTTGCTGTTGCGGACCAACAAGGGGAAACTAAGAATGTACTCTCCAGTCAAGATATGCCCGTCCTTCAGGAACAAGGAGCACATCTCTCAGCTGTTGGAGGACCTCTGTCCGAGCCATGTGTCAGTAATGAGAGATTTTTCACAGAGAGATACGGCCCACAGGCATGTAGATATTCGGAGAACCGCAGGGCAAGCTTCGACGGTCATAAGTATGCTGCTGAGGATCGGCAGGTTCCTGTAAATACAACCAGAGACCTAAGAAGAGGAGTAAGTTATATTCGTATAGCTTCCGTCCAAATTCCTTTTGTCACTAATGAAGCGTTTCGGTCTAGATCCTTGGAGAAGCCCAGAACAACAGTTTGAACTTGTTCGAATGTGCTGAGAGATCACAACCGCGTGGCGAGACTTCTACCGGAAAACAACCACAGAAGATGCAAGAAGATCACGAAGAGGCTCATGCCAACGCTCCTCCCTCAAGTAATCAGGTCCATCATGATTTACCGGTAGAGGCTAAGCCTACTGTAGAGACAAACAGAGAAAACACTACCAGACAAGAAACTCGAGTCGTTGACGTTCCTCGCGGTTCGGCAGAAAGGTCCAGTCCAGTCACGAGAGGCAGAAGGAGGGCAAGTCCCTCTACCCTTACTCTAATATCGCTTTTGATCAGCACTGACTGTATCCTACTTGGGTGTGTAGACTCGGGACTGCCGAGCCAGTCTGAATCAAACGATGGATAACGAAAGCGGCCCAAGCCGAGCACCACAATCATCAAGGGATGTGCAAAGGACCGTACGACATTCCCCATACATGATCTTTGACGGTATAATTACTAATTTCCGCTCTTAATATAGCATTCTTCCAGACCAACTCAGCAATCAACAGGCAATTCCGGGCCTCTACCACCTCTTAACCCACTAGCGGACATTTATCGAGATCAAATGACTGAAATCCTAGCCGGAATCACCTACACAGTCGAGTTTATTCGGCGCAGGATGCAGTCTCTAGAACAAAGGATAGACGATTTTCAGCACGATTTTCAGCAAACGATGGGGCCTCTTCAGCAAATGGTGGAGCAAGGAATGCGTGCTTGGGGACCTGTACTTCAACAACCTTATTACCCTCAGCCACCTCCTGTTTATCAGCAACCTCCTGGTTATCAGCAACCTCCTGGTTATCAGCAGCCTCCTGGTTATCAGCAACCTCCTGGTTATCAGCAACCTCCTGGTTATCAGCAAACTCCTGGTTATCAGCAACCTCCTGGTTATCAACAAGCTTATCATCCTCAGCGGATTCATGGCTCTCAGCAGAGACACGGGTCTCACCGAGGTCGTGGAAACACTAGCTCAACCTCACACCCCAGGCCTTGACCTCACAGGGAACGTTTGGGGGAAACATTTGTGGTTAATTGAATCAGTTGGCTAAGGGCTGGTGATTGGAGACCATATTGGGTGTTCTCGTTGAGGAGTTGGTACGCCTTGACCTAGTTGTCGAGTCCAGCATCTGTGCATTATGACTTTCAATCAGCGATTCAGCATGTAAGCGATTTACGAACATTAGAAAACACTTTGGGCTGCAGAAAGGATGGGTTTGCCTTGCCTGGTACTCTTCGAGATGATGTCAAGCAGCACAGGCATGGACATACATATCCGTACGTAGCTGCACAAAAGGGCCACACGTCTAGAACCTCGTAGGTCACACAACCTTGTTGGAAGATGATACAAGGGCGCGAAATCAAACGTCCAAATTGCCGACATGGACCCTTTTCCGTGATATAATACAAAGGCTTGTCTCATGAACCGCAGTACAACAAATAAAACATCCGGTGTGGCCCCATTACCCCCATTGTAGATTGCGCATCATCCAACATCCCAGATGTGTGTAAAGCCTACGCCACTGTGAAAAGCGCCCCCTTCAACCATTCTCCATCCAGTTTGAATCCCTCGTCCGCGATGATCATTCGTTTAGCTCGAGAATTTCCGGGTGATCTTGGCGATAACTGGAGCACGGTTAGGGGCTGAAGGCCCACGTGGGAGCAGCATAATAAAGACGTACTGTGAAGGGCAACAACGCTGAAAATAAAGACGAGAGAGAGAACCAAGACAACGACGGGGTCGACCTTGAGGCCGGGCGACTCGTCGGTGTAGAGTCCTGTAAAGTCTGTCAGCAATTATATTCCAGGGGCAGGCCGCCTAAGCTGTCTAAGAGGGGGCAACGTACGCAGCATGGTGCTGCTCGAGCCGCCAGCGCCGGCCGCGCGGGTGCTGCTTGGTCGGGCATTGGCAATCTTCTCCTTCTGGTCGGCGGCAGCGCGTCGTCGGATGGCAGTACGGGGACCGCCGGGGATGGAAGGGGAGGAGGGTCGGCCAATGCTGGCACCGCTGGCAGCGGCGCCGCCGTCGGGGGAAGAAGGACGAGGAGAAGACTACAAGTAAAGTCATTAGCATTGACAAATCCAATAGAGAGGAAGAAGCTCTTGATGAGCACAAGTCGCATCTTGCGACACTAGCTCGTGCGATGGGGAGTAGGGATACGGCGCGTACCATTGTAAAGAGGGGGGAAACCGAGGGGATCTGCGAAAAAAGAGAGGGTTGACGTGGAATCACTGTACGATGCACAAGTCAATGGGCACGAGAATAAAAGGAGAGGATGCGATGGTCGATGATGGGGAATTAAAGGTTCGAGACGAGAAGCTGCTGGGGGTTGGTTCGAAATTATGGGCGTCCCTTACCCCCGTAATGGGTCGCTAAGGGAGTTGAGGCCACCTTCACCAGAAAGCAGGGAGGCGGGGAATTGTTTCTCCGACGGCATCCAAGCTTGGAGCTGGCAAGCTTAAGTTAAGAGCTCCACCACGACATACGACATTCTTCCCTTTTGAGGATGTTCCCTACTACTAACTTAAGACACATAGTATGCTTTAAGTTAGGCTTCACGTAGTGTCTGAGCCGCATCTCGATTGGGGGGAATTTTACAATTTAGTGCGACTATGTATGGTAGAGAGATGACAGCAGCCTCTACAACTGTTGATCCTACTGCATCAACACAAACGCTCTCTTGATCGCTTCGAGTCCGCTCGCGGACTCGCCATGTATGAGGGTGATGTATAATTCAAAAAAAAGGAAAAGAAAAAAGAAGCAGAATCGAACGCAAACCATGAGACAAATGGAATCGCGAAAACCCTGTCCTGCGCAGGGCGGACTCCCACAAACTCGCTCTGCCTCCATCTCTTCATCATCTCGGCAATGGTTCAGAGGCTCTTCTCCCATGGTAAGTTCGCCGCCAAACACATACGCACGTAACGTCTCTCCGGTACCGCATATCCTCTCGATGAGAAACACCTGCTCTACCTCCGATGATCGTCTCGTGCTTTTATGTCATTGTGCTGATCCACCTTTTACTCCGAATCCGTGAGATGTGATAGCAATGCCTTCTTCAAATGGCATTTGCGTTGAATCCAACCCAGGGTCACCAGGGAGCCCTCGTTGAGGGCAGGGTCTGAGCTTGTCGGGACGTCCGTTTTCTCCAACTGCTCAATTATGTAAGATTAGACAATAGTACATCTACACCAGGAAACGAAAGGTCTCAACCAAACGCCTTCCGCTATGATGGCAATTCTGCAGATCAAGGGTGGTGTTTCGAATCGTTGAAAGGGTCTTGACAAAGAGAATACAAGTGAAAACAAGGGTATTTAGAGAGTGACGTCGAGGACGAGGCTGACGTCGGCCACATTAGGGCCAGCCAGGTCTTCGAGAACGGGTATCAAGTCTAACAGCTCGTTATCGTGAGCGTCAGAGAACCAACTGCTGATGGGAACCGCGTGTTGTGGGTGGAAGATGTATGATGTGGGTGAGTTGTCGATGATGATGGTGTCCTTGAGGTCCCGTCCGACTTGGGATAGGTCCTTGACGTAGTTTCCTTGGTGGTTATAGCAGCTCTCTCGAAAAAGTCTATGGTGAATAACCTTGTGGATGTCGAGCTGGTCCAATAGAGGATCTCCGTACTAAACATGGTCAGTGAACTGGGGGGGCAGATTGTAGGTGTTCGCACATACCTTAGAAACAGATGCCGTGAAAACAACTACCTCATACAGCTCACCCACTCTCTTCATAAACTCATCTACGCCGGGTCGCTTTATAACGTAGACGTTGTGGTAGTTACCCTCGATCTCTACGGGGATTGTGAAGTCGGCTTGATGGAGGATCTAGGGGATGATTAACGCAGGTCGTACCAATGACTCGACTGCAGCTTACCTTGAAAGAACTGTGCACCAGGGTCTCATCCAAATCGAGTACTAGGCATTTCCTGCCCTTATGCTCAGTTGCAATCGGGGGCAGAAGCCATTTCTGTGACTCAGGCGCCGATGGGCCAGCCTCTATGAGGGGAGCCGGTGCCGAGGCGGAAGGACCCGGGCCTGGGGGTGGAGGTGGAGGGGGTATCGTCCGTTGGGGTGCGTCGGCCACGGCCACGGGATCCTCTTCAGCCTCTTCAGCAGGAGCATCTCGCATATCCACGTCACCGTTATCTGCCGTCTTGTCACCCTCCAGAGGCTCCTCGACTGCCGGGGACGGCTTGGGCGGCTCCACCGTGACTGCAGGGGGGGCTGTTTGTTTTAACTCCCCGTTCTCCCTCTCTGCCGTCGTGATCTCGTCGTTGGCACTTCCAGATGAAGTGGGTTCGTACTTGGGATCCTGGGTGGGGGCGGGCAGTTGAGCTTCTTTGTCGGCCGGCTTGGGCTGTTCCTGGGGAGTGTTGGTTCGCGACCTTGCCGACGTTGGCCGCTGAGGCAGCTTGTCGAGCTTGTGTACGTTTTCGGTGTTTTCCTCGTTGGTGTTTGGACTTTCAGGTGTGACACAGCATCCAAGAAACGAGAAGAGACCGCCGCGGCTCTTCTTCTTCTGGGTGGGAGCAACAGGAGAGCTTGGCTGTGTGTTTGCAGGGGTGTTTGTGGGCTCAGTTTCGCCGCCAGTTCGGTTGCTTGACGTGCTTCCGTTTCGTCGTCGCCCCCGATGGCTACCTTTGGACTCTTTTGATCGGCTTCCGATGCTGTTCCGGGGATCGCTCACGGTCGCCCCACTCAGCCCCGTCGATGTTGGTGACGATTGGTTCTTCTGCGATGATGATCTCGAGGGAACTTGGAGGAGACCGCGACCTCTCTTAGAGTTTGTTCCATCTTCCGCCGACAGCTGATCCTTGTCCTTAGTCATTTCAGCATCAGCCGGAGTCATCTGTAGTTGAATTTCATCGGCCGGGTTGTTGAAAGGCTGCGGCTTGTCGGACATGTTTGCTGTTTTGCTGGAAGCCGGTCAGTGATTGCTGTAAAGAAATGACCACAGGCAGTGGCTGGTGAGGCTGAACGGAGAATGCCCCGGGCTGCGCGGTAGATGCAGTCAATAGCTAGTAGCGAGACCAGCCCATCACAGTGCTTCGATCAGAGCGCAGAGAGAATGTTAAGGAAGCACTGCTGTTCCCCTACCTCGCCCGCTCTTGAAGACTAGCGATGATCGAAAACCACGAAGAGCCAGCAATATCACAAGGGGTGATGTTAACTCACGTCGTTTATCACGTCCGCACAAGACCAGTCCTAATGGCAACCCCTAGTTCTTCAGATACGGCCTACCGAGGCCCGTTCGCGTGCGGAAACGAAGCAGTTGAGTTTGCGACGATTGAATACGCGATGGGCTTCAGGGCGTGAAGGGTGAGGTGATCGTTGTGGGATATTCCAGCGCGTTGAGCGAGGCGGAGGCTGGGGATCGGAAGCCAGCGCAAGAGTTGAGCGAGTGAAGCTGCTGAAGGCCGACCACAGTGAGAGAGGACAGTGACTCGTCCAAGGAATGCCACACACGGGAAGACCTGATCGGGGATTGCGTCGGTCGGAGATGGAGCTCGGTGAGGAGGAAAGACGGATGACGGGCGGAGGATGGAGAGGCAGGGCGTATCGGATGGAGGCTCAGAAGGCCTGGCGCGCAAGCGAAATGATTACCTTTAAGGTAGACTGGGTCCCGACTGTGCACTGGGACAAGGAGGAAATTGGGAGATCAAAAGCTGGCGCTCGCAGGGGGGGGGAGAAACTGGTGTCCCTGGACGCTGAAAGGCTGGAGGTTGGATGGTTTGGGAAAGGCTGGACGCTGCGGAAGCATCAGCAGTGGCAGAAGGTGCTGAAGCCGGGGGAATATCCGCTGGAAACGCTGAGCAGCTCAATCACTGGGGACGGCGAGAGACTGTGAACTGTGAGAGGATGGTCGGACGGGACGCGGGCTTGACCGGGGTATGGTGGGTGGAAAAGGTGTGGGTGGGGCTGAACTTGAGATTAGCACTCCGGGAACGTAAAGAAATGTTAGAGGGCTATCGTGTTCAGTATTTTCACGCTTTTGGACACTGTATTTGGCCTTTCATAAAGCACTATGGCACAGTCTGTAACCTCATCGTGCTACATTTACAATAGTGCAATATGACTCTTCTTGTCCCTCATCTCCGCTAACGATGGTGCCCGCCATGCTCATCTTAACCACCCTGTCGTTTGGCTGCCCGTGTCCCGCCCATACTCGGTGCGGCGCCTAAGACCCCTGCCGATAGACTGGCCATGGGAGGAGGAGAGCGAGTCGCGTCGATGTGAAGAGATCTTATGCATTGCTTGCCTCCAGCTCAAGCTTCGTCCGTGTCTGTGCCCTACGTACCTGTTTCCTACTGACACTGTTCGTCACTCGGTTTCCAGTTTGGTTTGCCCTTGCAGACGCTGCCGTCGATGGGTGCAATCCTAACCTAGTGCCCGCTAGGATCAGATAGACTCTCGGCCATGGCTTGAAATCAGCTTGTCGGCGCACGCAGGCTTTCGTTAGCATTCAGGAGATAAAGGAGTCGTCCCTCTTGACAGCTGGCTTTGGTGGCTACTCGACTCGAGAGAGGGTGCCTTGTTCTCTGAGCTTTTCTCCAACCATGCCACCATCATGTCTGTCTGCTGCAGACTGACGTGCGTTGATTCCTAAGTGCCCACACCTCTAATATATCTCGTGGCAATATCACGGGTGCCACAGCCAGCTTTTACCAAGTGTCACATATCATGTCGGAGTCTCTCTGCAGACCCCCCATTGGAGATGAAGCTCCTGGGAAAAGCACTTCTAGCAGTTAGGCAGTCCTTGTCGAATCCCTGGAGCTAAGGTCAGAGCTAGAGGACTGAGACACATTGGAAGAGCATCAACCTTGTCCATCCGGGAAGTGATGCCGCTGTGTAGCCGGCGCGATTGGCCCCGTTGGCGCCTGGATCCGTCTTGTCCCCATGCATCGTGGGGCTTCAGACCTGGCCAGTCGAGGGACCTACATACCCGCTGTGGCCGCCTCCCGTCCCTGTTCCCCTTCTGACCCCTGTACCTTTTTGACCTTGGTTCTCTAGGTTCTGAAAGCTCTCTCGAGCAATGCTTGGCTACCAGTGATTCTGTCTCTGGCCTGTAAGCCTACGAGTCACTGGGGCTGGCTAGCTCTCCATGTAGTTACGATGATTAATTCTTTTGTTACCAGGGGTTTAGTGCAGACAAACATGCACGTTTGGATCCGTATTTCCAACAAATTATTATAGCAGTCTACTCCGTAATACACGACATATTAGCACGTCGTTATATTCCTAACTACTATCCGTAACTTAGACTACTAACGTTACACGTAGCGTAAAGGAACACAAATAGCTACTCACGGATATTCAACGCTAAGTATGGAGTATACGAGCTCTACGAAATGCGATTCCTTATTTAACTTTTTGATTTCTTGCTTGTTTCGCAAAGCGGTTACACAACAAGACGACCCCTTTTGGTTGTGACATCGCGTAAACTATGTGTCTTGTTCCAGAGTGACAAGTTCCAGACCAGTAGTCGACGTTAATCGAGACAATCAGCAACAAACGCAATCCGGCAACCCTTGATTAGCCAGTTAAATGATGCTTTGAAGCCCTGCTCATTCCAGCAACGTGTCAAGAGTCATTCTGGCGCATTGCTCTGATATGAGATGTTTTCCCTATTTTGATGGCTTTCTCCAGGGTAAGTCGAGTCTGATGGCATGATCAGACTTATCCCCTTCAGGACAAGCCAATCGTTCAGTTTAACACAGCCAATGGGTGGCCGCAGATTTGGTGTCCTGCAACTGCCCCTCAAAAGCGATCCCCAGGTCTTTCCCCAGCTTTTCCCAGCCTTTATCATGTGACGAATTGTCGTGGCGTCACTACCGTTTCTGTCGGCTACAGGCAGTCGCAGTCGCGGGCCAGTCGCATGTGCCACTTGCCTCGGAAGCCATATTCACATGCTCACACAGCGACACGCTGTTAAGCACTTAGCACATAGCACAATTGATTCTCATCGATTCGGCAAGCTGGTTTCTTCCATCACCGCAACACGGACTGTTTTAACTCTTGGATACAAATTAGCCTAACAAGATAACGTCTTCCCCCGATGAGGTAGGAGAGTGTCCTCCTGGCTGAATCGGCCGCTGCTGTGGGGAAGCTCATCGTCGAGCACGACCAACGTCATTCGCATTTCCATCTCATCACCACATTACGCATGGCTGCGCAATCAACTCTGCGGCACACTGCTGCTGAGGAGCAGCTGGCGGCCTTTATCGACAAATGGACCGGCAAAATTCAGACGAGGCTGCGCGGAACGTCTCGCACGACTCGCATTCTCGCGACCCTGGCACTCGCTGCCTCCATCATCCTCGGCGCAGAAGGAGGACGTCGATGGTGGAAGAACCGACGACACGAACGAGAGCAAGGTCGCAAGCTTGTACGCACCAATTCCTGGCTGCACAATAAAGATGGCTCACGAACCATATACGTCCCGTACAAGGACAGCACCTCCAAGGTTGTCATCAATACAACAAAGCCGCTCACCTTTGACGCACATCGACGCCTGTTTCTAAATCCTCCCCGCGTTTCTGGATTACGCGAAGGCACCGTGCCGGCTGCGCAAACCAAGCCCGGTCTGAATCTCGCTTTTCTACACCAGTTTTTAAGTTTGATGAGCATCATGATCCCGAGGTGGTCGAGCAAGGAAGCCGGATTGCTGCTTAGCCATGGCGTCTTTCTCATGCTGCGAACATATCTTTCATTGGTCGTGGCTCGCCTAGATGGTGAAATCGTGCGCGATCTGGTTGCTGGTAATGGCAAGGCATTCCTTTGGGGCATTCTCAAGGTGAGTTCTGGACCGAATTTGGCAGTGGTTCATCGCTTACAGTAAACAGTGGTGCGGCCTTGGCGGCTTTGCCTCATATACCAACGCCATGATCAAGTTCCTCGAGTCTAAAGTATCAATCGCCTTCCGAACACGACTCACGAGATATATCCACGACCTGTACCTGAACGACAACCTGAACTACTACAAGCTCTCGAACCTAGATGGAGGCGTCGGGCAAAACGCTGATCAGTTTATCACCCAAGACCTGACTCTGTTCTGTGCAGCGGCAGCCAACATCTACTCATCACTCGGCAAACCATTTGTCGACCTGTGCGTCTTTAATTACCAGCTATATCGGTCACTTGGCCCTCTTGCCCTTACCGGCCTAATGAGCAATTACTTTTTGACCGCAAGCATCCTTCGAAGACTATCACCACCATTCGGCAAGCTAAAGGCTGTGGAAGGCCGTAAAGAAGGCGACTTCCGAAGCTTACATGCCAGACTAATTGCCAATGCTGAGGAGGTGGCCTTTTACGGTGGTGCAGAGACAGAAAAGACGTTCCTCAACCGCGAGTTCAAATCGTTAAAGTCGTGGATGGAAGGCATTTACATGCTCAAGATTCGATACAATATCCTCGAAGATTTCATCCTAAAGTACAGTTGGAGTGCCTATGGATATCTACTGGCATCGCTGCCCGTCTTCTTGCCCGCTTGGGGCGGTGTTGGTGGCCGAGCTGAGATGTCTGATAACGGACAGCGAGGAGGTCGAGAGCGCAACCGCATGAAGGAGTTTATCACCAACAAGAGGCTTATGCTCTCGCTTGCAGACGCTGGTGGACGCATGATGTACTCAATCAAGGATTTATCCGAGCTGGCAGGATACACCAGCCGCGTGTATACGCTGATTTCGACACTACACCGGGTACATGCCAACGCCTATCAGGTGCGGGGAGGCCCGAGCGAACTGTATTCGCTATCGGACGTTCAAGGAACGATTCAGAAGGGATTCGACGGAGTTCGATTTGAACATGTGCCTGTCGTGGCCCCTGGCTTGTGGCCACAAGGAGGCGAAGAGTTGCTCGAATCATTATCTATCATCATTCGGAGAGGAGAGCATTTACTCGTAAGTTGGCCCAGAGATGAGGTTGGATGATTGCTGATGAATCAAGATTTCTGGATCAAACGGAGTTGGCAAAAGCGCGATCTCGCGAATCCTTGCTGGACTCTGGCCGGTGTATCGAGGACTGGTGAGTCGTCCTAAGGATATTGGCCAAGATGGCATCATGTTCCTTCCGCAACGACCGTACTTGAGCCCAGGAACGTTGCGCGACCAAGTCATCTACCCTGACGGCCATGTGGATATGAGAGAGAAACGCAAGTCGGAGGATGACCTTAAGAGCGTCCTCGAGGCAGCTAAACTCGGTTATCTGCCCGATCGAGAGGGTGGATGGGACACGCGAAAGGAGTGGAAGGATGTTCTTAGTGGAGGAGAGAAGCAGCGTATGGGATTTGCCCGTCTGCTATATCACGAGCCTCAGTACGCCATCGTGGATGAAGGCACTAGTGCTGTGTCAAGTGATGTAGAGGGCCTGCTCTATGAAACGTGCAAGGAGAGGGGCATCAGTAAGTTGATCTGACATGATCTTTGGTGAGTGGTTTGTGCTGATGCTGACAATCTGCAGCCCTCATCACCATCTCAACTCGGGCGTCACTAAAGAAATACCACACATACAACCTGGTACTGGGAATGGGCGAGCGTGGAGATGAGTGGGAGTATGAGCGGATTGGTACGGAGCGAGAGAAGATGCAAGTCGAGAAGGAGCTACAAGACCTCCGAGAGCGTCTAGCACAAGTAGATGAGTGGAAGCAGAGGCGTGACGAGATCGAGAACGAGCTGGCAGCAGTGTGGACAGACAAGGGCGAGGTTCTGGAGGCACCCTCGTATGCAGATGTAGCGGCCGAAAGCCAAGAGCAGGCAATGTGACGTGTCTTGGTAGGGTTTGGCAATGATATTGTGTATGAAGTAGGATGAAGCGAATGGATACCTACGAGACCACAACTGATGGAATACCTTTACCGTGCTGTAAGGCAAGGCTTCTGATTAGTCCTAAGGGTAAGAGGCGCTTCTTGAGGAGTAGAAGCAGAAGTGGTGAATGTATTCTGGGTACATCATATCCAAGGGTTAGGGTTATCTGCAACCCCAATATTGGCACATCGACTTCCGTTTCTCGGACATCATAACTAATCACATCATCGAACCCTGAGTTCCGCCCAAACTTGCCACCATCTGCCCGCTTCTCAACATACAGTACAGTATCTTACTCTCAGCCACGGGCGGTTCCCCCCCTAAAGACGCCACCTCCAGGGCCTCGACCAAGCTCCCAATCACCAGCTCCAGGCGACGCTCTATCTTAGCGGCATGTACTGTAAGGGGGGTGCGGAGCTCGGATGAGGACGATCCCGCCTGGGCGTCTTTGACGAACGGCGAAGGCTAAGAGAGGCGTTTGCGAGCTGAATGATGAATGTGATGAGTTGAATGAATGACGGCGTCGAAGGATGTGGTTGCGACCATTGAGGGGAAAATGTGATCATCCCATGTCGAGTGTATTCTGCCTCTTCTCTCTTCTATCTCTCCTCTATCACATCCCTTGTCGTGCCCTCTCAGTCCCTGTTATCGCCTCGATTGCGCGAGACAAGCTGAGGCTATTCAAGTGCTGCTCAAGCTTCGTTGACTTCAGGTCGCTGAGGTGCTTGAACCAGTGTCATTGGCCCCTCCCCGCAACTGAACCCTCGTCTTAGTCTGCACACCAGCTTCATAGACGTATCGTTCCGGAAGCCCTCATCAGACCTCCACAGTCTCAATCGCAGCCATGGTCTATAACCACACCCGCGGAGTCGGCTCAACGGGCTCTCGCAGCGGCGTCTCCCTGATGCCGCCCATAGACGAGAACGAGGTGACGCCTCCGCTCTCAAGCGCACCAGAGATGCCGCCTCTACGCGTGCCGCAAAAGTCGCCTCGTCGCTTGATGCGCGATAACGGCATCGAAGACCGCAGCGCGCGCTTGAACGGTGGACTACCCCCGCCGTATGTACGCTCCACGCGCAGCCTGAACTCGTCTCCGCCGACGCCGACGCTGCATCCGCCGCCGAGCTACAAGGAGGCTCACGTCGCAAAGGGCAAGTTTATTGAGCGGGAGTCGGTGGGGAGCGACGAGGAGGGCGAAATCGAGAGGAGGGTCCTTGGTGTGAGCAGGCGGAGAGCCTGCTGCCTCCTAGTCATTGCGGTCGTGGTGATGGCTGTTATTGCGATCGCGCTTGGTGTTGGATTGTCTATTGGCTTAAGGCAAAGGTAACATGGCCAAGACCCGACTTCTCAGGGGAGAAACAGACTAACAGTCGTGCAGACACAAAAGCTCACCTCCAGAGCTTGCATCAACACCAGACTCCGACTTCCCTGCCGGCTCCTTTGCCTTCAGAACAGACATCCAGAACACATCCACCGACTGCACATCTGAGCCCTCCACATGGCGCTGCTACTCCGACGTCGAGGGCTCGACAAAGACCTTCACCTGGATCATCACCTACGTCAACACGCAGTACTACAAGATCTCGGCCAGCGACGATCCCTTTGGGCCCTTCTTCTCCAACCGCACCCTCGAGCTGCTCGACGAAGAGACCGACGACGAGCGCCTGCGCTTCTCCTTCTCCATGGACAAGAGGGTCTCGTCGGGCAACCGCAAGTGCACCTTCAAAGATACTGTCTTCGAGGCTACCCTGTGGACTAGGAAGAATGGAACTTACGGTGATGATAGTCTGAGCAAGGGAAAGTTTGCGATGTGGCCTGGATACATCGATATCGTTGTGCGGAAAGAGTCCGGGACCGGATCACTTGAGTGTGTGGATGACGATGACAACAACATCACCAGCATCAAGTCTCGCTCGGGGGCATGCGAATGTCGCTACGCCAATTTCGACACTGACTGATGACGTCTCGGGCCTCGCATCTTTCTGTTATCTCTTTCTGTTTGACATCGAGGCGTGTATGGGTTAGTATGGTGATAGTGTTGGGATTTGGTTCACTGGCGACAAGCGAAGGAGTTTATGATACCCAGATACGGTGAATGCTTTTAGTCTATTTTAAATAAGCAGCGTTGAATTACAAGTAAATGCCCTTTTACTGGAGCAGAAAACACTCTATCGCAAAGAAACAAAACTGACTTGAACTCCTCGAACTCACTCTATGTATCACTTGATACCGCAATTCTATAAACAAATCTGAAAACAAACCTCAAATCAATTCGAAACAGCCCAGAAAAATCAACAGCCTCTTGTCTCTCACTTCACGTACGCAATCTTGGGTATTGCGCCATGCTTAATTATCGTGTCGAGCTCCCGCGCCCGAACAACAAGGTTGCGAATGGCCACCGGCAGGTTGGGCAGCGCTCTCTCCACATACTCCTCGAGGGCCCTCTTCTTTGCCCGCTCCTTGCTGCCTCCCCCTTTCTTGTCCTTTGACGCCTGCTTGGTAATCTTGCTGCGCTTGACACTCTTGCTGCGCTTGGCGCTCTTGTCAGGCACGTTGAAGCGGACCTTCTTTGGCTGCTTGCGAGGTGACGAAGGTACATTCCCGTCCTCGGACAACTCCTCGTCAGACATCACCGACACCCAGTTGATGCTCATGCGGTGCCGACGGGGAGATGGAGATTCTGAACGACGTTCGCGATCTTGGTCAAAGGCGTCACGAGGCGATGTCGACGCGCTCGAGTACTGCGAGCGCGGTGGAAACTCGGCAGGATCCCTTCGGGCGCCAAACAATGGTGACACGACCGAGTGTTGTGAGAACCGCGGGACGTCTTCAGGATCTATCAGTGGAAAGGCAGGGCCCGAGAACGAATCATCCGGGTCCTCGATATTGAGTTGGGTTCCCAGCGGCCGTCGGTGCCGCCATCCCCTGGGAACCTCGGGCTCGTTCTCATCATCACTGATGTGGACAATTTCTGGATGCGGAGAGTCCCGATATTGCTGCGGCGGCTGCACGGTATAAGCGTTATTGTTCTGGTTCCCTTCCTGGGCATTCCGCTGCGGGGGATGGAGGGTTGCAGCATCATCTTGGTATCTCTGGGCAATCCGTCGCGGAACACGTAGGTTTGCCGGGCGGTTGACTGGGCGTCGATTAGGAACCCGTAACAAGGGGTCAGTATTTGCCTCGTCTTCCATGTTTACATCTTCCTCGGTAGCTGGTACATCTGGCTGCAGCTTTCCCGAATGGTTGACTTGAGGTTGATGAGGAGGTTGAGAAAAGGGGACCGTGTCTCCCCCGGACATATCAGCGGGAGCAGCTGGCTGCAGTCCGGTGTTTGACGGAACGTCCTGAGAAAATAGATGAGGATGCTGAGAAAAGGGGGCTGTGTGTTCCATTGATACATCTTCTGGTGGCTGAGAATGCCGGGGAGGGTGACGGGTTGTCCCCAAGGAGATAGTCACCATATCATTTGATGCATTTGATGCATTTGGTTGTTTTGCTGGACCGCTGTCTTGAGATCGACTGGGAGGGAGAGAAAACGAGGCCGTATCTCCTATCGATACTTTACTTGGACCAAGTGGTATGTGTGGATTGAGCTTTGACGGATCGTCTTGGGTCATCTGATAAATTTCCTCTTCAACGCCCACATGTGCCTGGCGAGTCGCATCAGGGACCCAAGAAAAGGGCATTGGATCTCCCGCATCTTGCGCACCAACTGGGGCCAGGGGCTGCTGTCCACCCACTACTTTCTGGGTAATCCATTGCCCGGGATACTCGTTGTCGTGGTTTGCTCCTGAACCTGCCTTTGGTGGGTTGGGTGCCCAGCCTCCTGGATATCCGGGCTGCCGGTGTCCCTGCCCGGGTTGAGGCCCGAGCATGGCGGGTATAATGTCGTCATTCATAGCCTCCCTCACGGCGTTCCCGACCGCTTGAGAACCAACTGGCGGGAACACTGGCGCGGTCGCCATGAGCTCGGAGCCCCCAGAGGTGCCACCCGAGGAGCCGATGTGTATAGGGTCAACCGGCACAGGGGCAGTCAAGGATTCCCAGAAAGAGGCCAATTCCTCCTCAGTCTCGCTGAAGCCCTTGTTCTTGCGCGCCTCGATGTTCTTCAGCAACGTTATGACGCTGGGTCGTTCAATGGGCCGCTCAAACAAGCACTGACAGACAATATCTCGCAGGTCAACATCAATGGCAGCAAACTTTGGGTGGCTCATCATCCATCCGTAGGTCGGCCCCGTAGATAACCCATCGGCAGTATCATACAGTCGGGGAACGAATGGGTGCTCCCAATAATGGTAAGTGATTGCTGCTTCCATCTAGTCAAGGTATTAGTAAGGGTAAGTAACAGGTAAAAGGAGAAACTCACGGCTTTGGCAATGAGGAAAATGCTGGTCCAGATACCGAAACGACCGGCGACCTGAGATCCCTTTGTAAGATCATCCCCCGCAAAAAGATGACGTTCTTCCTCGATGGTAAGATTAGTCCTGAACATGTCCCATTCCCTGTGGGTTTGTTCCTTTTCAAAGTCAGAAACTGGAATAAGTGAAGCACATAAAGCACGCAACATACCGGTGTTGCTCTGTACGGTTTGCAGAGTTGTCTGGCGCTCCAGTAAGCTCCTTGGTGGCACTTTACCCAGAAGTCGTTCATGATGTAGCTGAATGCACCAAGGTCATGGAGCTGTATACTCATTAATACGTTGCTTAGAATGGGGGGTTGAACCACAGAACAGAAAACAGTACCTTGAAGACCGGCTGATTGGGATGATTTTTATCCTTTCCCGCAAGGACTGTGATGAGTTAGTGACAAGCCCAACAACGTAACGAGTGCACTCACTGTTATATTCCTCGAGGTCGAAGTGAACATCATGGGAGATCTCGAGAAACTCCAAGGTTCTGAAAAACTCGTCCAAGTTGCCCTCCCTCGTAGCTTTGTTTAGTCTGGCCTCAAAGTTTTGACCGTGGGCAGTGAAGATAGGCCCATATGCACAAGCGGCAACACCTCTGACAACTAGATGATAAACATTAGCACAGCACCAAAGCAGAAATACAATGAACGAAGGTGACATACGGCATTCCCAGATTCCCCACAAGGCCCTTGCAGGAAACTCTACTTTCTTGCTGGCGGCCTTGGCCAACATGTCATGCATGTCGCCGTGCTCCAGGTACTCGAAGACGATTATATTCATCTCTTCCGGGTCAAAGTGGCTGCCGTTTCTGTACTTGAGGGGAGTCAAAGGGTTCTCCTTCCTGAAAGTGTCCTGTATCCTCATGGCCTGGTCGTTGAGATCAACGATCTGCGTAGTGTGGCCGGAGCCGTGATAACGACGGTGGAAGCGCGCCTCCTCATTAGCCTCGAACCAATCGTGTAAACCCCTTTTGATGACGACCTTTCTGCTGGATCCGTCCTCGAACCAGACTCTCCACAGAGCGACATATCCGTGGCCGCCAGCGGCAAGGACTTTGATAAACTCAAGCTTGAAGCCGATCCACTTTACATCACCCAGACCGCGCTGAGCCATGGAGGGGGGTAGTTCACGAGCACTTGGCCCGGCAGTAGACTCATTCTTGTATGGGATAACGATGGGCTTTTTATGATCGTGGCCGCGCATAAACCGAATGTGGTCCCAGATTTCTTCTTGGGAGATTTCTGACCTGTTGTGGAGGACAACTTGGCCCTCACCGCGGACTAAGGCACTTTGTACGGCAAGCCTGTTCCGTTTGTTGGTCCACCTGGTTTCCTGTGTATCCGACCTAAGGACGCGTAACTCTGCAGGCTTCATGTTGAATTGATTGTCGGGGTGGTTGTGGAATTGTTGTAAAGATTTGAGTGTTTGTTCATATCGAGAAATCACGGCACATTGAGCGGGAGGATTTGAAGGTAATAAGCATGTTTGACCAGACAAAGACGACAAGAATCGCCGGGGGATGGGCTGCGCATGATTGCCCTTGGAGTACGATTCATTCCATCTTGGACAAGGGAGGTGTCAAAGCCAGCCTCGATGGTCGCATTGTGAGGGACTCGAGACCGAATTCGGGTGTCTTGGGACAAAGAAGTGCGGGGGGGCCGTGATGGTGTTGTTGAGTGCACCTTTGTCGCATCATCTTTCGAGATTCACCAGCTACACGATTCTATTTCGGGCGAAGAAGCTCAGACACCGAAATCGACCGTGCGGAGACGCAAAAGGGGTTCTTTGATGTCGAGATGCTTTTCATGGTGGTTGAATGAGCTTGGTAGGTATGGAGAGCTATTGTCAATACAGCCATGATGGTGGAACATGAAGAGGCACGGGCCCTCCTCTTTCTTACCTGACGAGAAATTGTTTGTCAATCTTTCAATCACTGCAACCGATTTGACTTGAATAAATTTAGGAAGAAACAATGAATTGACCCTTTTAGAGGTGTCTATGGTGTTGATCATGTCATGTTGTAGTTAACTTATCCTGGGATTGTTTTTGATCTCGGAAAGTCATGTAAAGAAAGATTTTGGCGCTTCCGTTGGAAACGAGCATGGATCGAGCTATGAAGTGGGGCATGGGTCTTGGTGCCTTGGCCCCTCAGCCCCTGCAAATTACCCGGCTCCGTGGAACGACGATTTAGGCTAAATAGGAAGCTTCCGGATCAGCTTTGGACGACTCCACCGAGTCATGATAAAACAGCGGGACACGACGAAGAGCGAGGACAGGAACCCGTCTGTCTCGGAGCTACCCAAAACTGGGGGAACTATGGGTGAAGGAAAACACGGCCGACCTTCTGGCTTGGACCCTTCCTTGTACTACTTGGGTATGGAGTAAGTTAGAGATTATGTATATTAGGTCGTGTGATACTTACCATAATACTACCCTTACGGAGTATCCGTACTGCGTACTAACTTGTCTGTGATATTCTAATGACAGGATCATGTACTCCGTATAGATACTCATTTGGTCTTAGGTAACTCTGGACCACCTACGTTAGAGTATTCCTTCACCTGAAAACGCCCTCTAAATGCAACCACGTCACAAGCAGACCTTGTCCAAAGTCGACCGACGAGCCGGCCGGCCAAATCGTCTGCCGCATCAATCACAGAAGCCCAAGTCCTAACACACCCGCTCGGGGGAACCCACAAGGCCTTTAGTTAGCCGCGACACCAACTTAGACGCACAAATGGGCGTTCGACCAGAACTTCCACCAGCTCTAGACGGCCTGAACATCCCTGCCCCGTCGAAGGCGGACCTGCATCATCTGAGCTCATGGCCTTTCTGCTTGTCATGATACACCCTCTGGGGCTGCGGCGCATAACTTGCTTTTTGGCCTAGATCTCTTGCTGTTTTCTCTGCGTGGGGGGAGAAGAGGCTTGCTTGGTTCGCGGGGTCGAGGCTGTGTCTTCTACCCTGCATTGGATAGATGCCAGATTGCTCGAATGACATGTGGCATCGTCTGGTTAACCTCGATGAATCATTATATCGGTATCTCTCTTGTGTTATCCGGGTCGTCGCTCATGACATCCTCGGCTCTGCCACCGCGACGGGCGCAATGAGATAGATGCAGCCTGATAACGAGAGCACCTCGGATAGTCGTCTTGCTGGTAACATCCATAACATGCAGAAGACATCCAGTGCGGCCACCGCTTTTCCCAATCGTCGACATGCCCACCATCCGCCGGATGAATTCCCATGGCCCCACAGACGCCCGAGGCTGGCATCAATACGACTCTGGATCGATGAGACCACGCCTCTCTCGGAGCTAGAAACCAACCGTTGCACGCCCCCCGGCTCGAGGCTTCGCAGACCCATGATGTCGCGAGGAATGACAGTCTTTGGCCCGCATCCCACGGGAAAAGAACAACTCAGGCGCTAACTTGAGCGGTTCTACGGAGTATATCTCGCTCGACCCATGTAAAGCGGGAGTCGCGCTATCATGCCCGCACCCAACCCATGAGGGCATTACCTAGAGCTGGGCCGATAGACAGCATGTTGAAGAAGCAAGTGATGCGCTCCTCTCAGACCTCGAGACAGCATAAATACGTCTCTCCCCTCCCTCGTCTCTCGCGTTTTGCTTCTTCTACTTCCTCCTCCTCCCCCTCCTCTTCAACACTACCTCGACCTACACCCCGTACAACAAATACCCGTCACAATGGCTCCCTCCGTCCCCAGCATCAAGCTCAACAGCGGCCATGAGATGCCCCAGGTGGGCTTTGGCCTCTGGAAGGTCGACAACGCTACTTGCGCCGACACCGTCTACAACGCCATCAAGGCTGGTTACCGTCTGTTCGATGGTGCTTGCGGTAAGCTTCTCCTCTACCAGATTCAAGAGACAAGGCAGAACGAACTGCTCGTTCTCTGTCCAACTCATTGCGACTCGACTGCCCCTCAATCCAACATCCCTGCTCGCTGCCCCTCCATTCTACCATCCCCTCCTCCACTCCCAATTACCCCGACAGAATAGCCACAATGAGACAGACCCCTGCAAACCTGCCCCTCCAAGCGTCATGCCTTTACCCCAACTCACTCTCACCCGGTGATGGCTTCATGAGCAGACTCGACTCGGCGCAATTGAGCGTCCGTTTTGAGTTCACCAGTCGAAACAATTCATATGAAAAGCGGAAATAAGCACAGCTTCTAATCATGAATCTTCTCAATAGACTACGGCAACGAGAAGGAGTGCGGTGAGGGTGTCGCCCGCGCCATCAAGGACGGCCTCGTGAAGCGAGAGGACCTCTTCATCGTCTCCAAGCTCTGGCAGACCTTCCACGAGGAGAAGCACGTCGAGCCCATCTGCCGCCGCCAGCTCGCCGACTGGGGCGTCGACTACTTCGACCTCTTCCTCATCCACTTCCCCGTCGCCCTCGAGTACGTCGACCCCAAGGTCCGCTACCCCCCCGGCTGGCACTACGACGACGCCCAGACCGAGATCCGATGGAGCAAGGCCACCAACCAGGAGACCTGGGGCGCCATGGAGGGCCTCGTCGAGAAGGGCCTCGCCAAGTCCATCGGCATCTCCAACTTCCAGGCTCAGACCATCTACGACATGCTCAAGTACGCAAAGATCCGCCCTGCCACCCTCCAGGTCGAGCTCCACCCCTACCTTCAGCAGACCGAGCTCGTCCGTCTCGCCAAGTCTGAGGGCATCGCCGTCACCGCCTACTCTTCCTTCGGCCCTACCGGCTTCATCGAGCTCGACATGGACCGTGCCAAGTCTGCCTCTCCCCTCATGAAGCACGAGGTCTTCACTGGTCTCGCTGAGAAGTACGGCAAGACCCCTGCCCAGGTTCTCCTCCGATGGGCCACCCAGCAGGGCCTCGCTGTCATCCCCAAGACCTCCCGCCCCGAGGTCATGACCCAGAACCTCGACTGCACTGCCTTTAACATTGACGAGGAGGATCTGAGCCGCATCTCCAAGATGGACCTGAACCTCAAGTTCAACCAGCCCACCAACGTGAGTCTACACAATGGATATCCATATCTGAGTGCCAACACTGACCCTTGCCTTTAGTACTTCCCCACTGAGAAGCTCTGGATCTTTGGTTAGAGCAACCATGTGTGATGATGAAATTAAAAAAAGATGAATATGGGACACATTTATGTCTTGGCGTTTGACGATGATGATAGGCTGCATTTTGTAGAGGCCGAGGACATGATTAAGTCCACCTGTTAGCATACAAAACATATTTGACCCTTCAAAAGCTGATGATTTGGCGTGACTTTGCATTGCTGACTCGACTGCAACTTTACAAGTGAGATTGCGTTAAACCCATCTCAAACATGAAGTCACTGTTTGAACCGTCTTGAGACGCTGTTCGTAACCTGGAACTGTATGGTAATCTTGACCTCTCGTCTATGCCCATTTGCATGCTCCTCTGATGCCATGCCAGAATATGGATGAAATAACACCAATCCCCAACGCCGTGCTGTTTATGCTGATGCGCTGTCAAGTCATGAATCCTTATGTTCTTACGAAAGCTACAAGCAGAGATTAGTCCATGGCCACATTGACACCCAATACGCACTGTGACTTACTGGCATCGATCTGTTTGATCTGCGGCAACATTAACCGAATCCTGTTCCTATACGCGACCGGCTCCTTCAGCTGCAACGGGTTCCCTTCAAAGTATACTGTTGTCAGGTTCTTCTTGTCGGCGAGGTAGCCAGATACCTCTTTGTAGTCGCCGATGAGGTTGTAGCTGGCCCACAGCTCCTCGAGCTCGGCGAGCGCTGCCAAGCCCTGAATGCTGGTGACCTTGTTGTTGGAGATGTCGAGGACGCGTAGCTTGGGGTTATGCTCGAGACCCTCTAGCGACTCAAGGGCATTGTGCGAGATGTATAGTTCCTCGAGGGACGGCACGTCCTTGAGCGGGGATAGGTCGGTGATGCGGTTGGACTGGATGCTGAGAAGGCGCAGGTTAGGCAGGCCACCGAGGCCCGTGAGCTCGGTGATCTTGTTCTTTGCCACCCAGAGTTCCTCAAGCGCAGTAAGGGACTCGAGGTTCTGGAGCTCACGGATGCGATTTGACCCGAGCTCGAGCGACGTAAGCTTGTCGAGCCCCTCAAGCCCCTCGATTCTGCCGATCTTGTTCGCGACTAGGTATAGCTCCTTGAGCTGCTTCAGCTGGCTGATGTGCTTTATGTGTTTGATCTTGTTGAAACTCAGGTCGAGGCTCGTAAGGTTAGTCAGCTCGTCGAGGCCGCGGACGTGGGAGATAAGGTTGTCGTAGAGGTCGAGGTCCTGTAAGGTCGCGGCTAGAGCGGACAGGCCGTCTATCTCCTGGATGCTGTTTTGGCGCAGGCAGACGCGGATTGCATTCTTAAAGCGGTCGAGGCGAAGCGAGGATATTGAGCCAATGCGGGAGTGGGAGCACATGATCTCGTCCGTCTCGGGATCTTCGTCGTCGAGTAGATCTATAGATGCGGTGTCAGTCGAGAGTCCCAGCCATATAAGCGGATAAACATTACCCTCATCTGCGTCAATTTTCTCGCCTTCCATGACATTCTCGTCGTCTGAATATTCCGGATCGGATAGAGCCTCTGGATTTGTCACCAGAGCCGACTTTGGCACTCTGAGCTTTCCGTCCCAGCCCTTGCTGTTTCTCAAGCCAGGGCTACCTTCGCCTTCTGGGCGCGGAGACGGCAAATCCTCCTGAATATCGATGTGCGCGTGGCCGTCATTTTCCTTGTCGAGAGAGCTAGGCATGGCGGTGACTGTTGGGTCTCTATGGAGAGAGATAGAGAGCGATGGTGATGGTTGATGGATGGCGGGGTAGATCGACTCGCTGGAGCAAATACTGGAAGCAGTCTGGTCTATGCAGGAGGGACGCGAAGTTTACGGAGATTGAGGAAAGGGAGAAAGAGCTGGATGGAGGTTTGTAGGTTTCGATTTTCCAGAACCAGGCGACAAGGCGATGTTTAAGTCAAGGTCCCAATGCAATTCCTTACCTTGGTTCAAGTGGGCTTCTGGCGGTTTCGTCAGCTGCAGGGGATTTCTAATGGCGGAGATGGGCGCTATGGAGGGGCACCAATTGGCATGTCGCAGTGGTGATGGCAGAGCAAATCAGCCCACCAGGAGATGCATAACGTTATGTCGGGAAGCGGGGTGGCAGCGCGCATTACCACGCTGTGATGCAAAATATGTAACGTAGAGAAATAACTTGTTATTGAAACAATTTGTTATTGAACTGGATGTCGCACAAGCAGTGGGATTTTAAATGACTTACAGATGGTTGATGCTTCAATAACTACTCATTCACTTACTTACAAAGTTGTACATCTATGGGTGCCTGTATATATTGTCGATTGAGTCTTTAGAGAGTCATATTGCCGCCTCACTATCCGTACCTACCTGCAACACCATCACCTCCCTCAGTTTCCCTCGCGCATCATCACCCCCCGTCCTCGCATCTGCAGGGACTCGTCAAGTCCAGTCGCGAGCGAACATGTCATAAGTCTCGGTCTCTTTCGCCCACGTTTCTTCTCCCGCTTCTGCCAGCTGTTCACCCATCCTCTCTTGGTCGACTCGCTGTGCATCTCGAATGTCTGCCCTCAATGGTCCTGCGCACAGTCGGCATCACGGCCACGCGCCCCTGTGCCGTTTGGACAAGAAGTCGTCGGTCATGGCCCTGTAGAGGGACTCTTGCATTGACTCGGCCCGTCCGAGGCTGGATGAGGTCCCTTCATGTTGCGCCTTTCCTGATGCCGCCGCTGCTGTTTAGTGGCCTGTTTGTGGCTCTGTGGTGTTGGAAGTGTACAATGATGGTTCTGTTCCAGAACACCATCATCTACAACCCATTCCTGCCGCCCAATGCGCGTAGTATGCGCATTGATGAGTATTCGCGCGAGTGTGGAGGCGTGCAGTGGAAGGAGGAGAGGATAAGGTCTCTGGACGGGACTGAGATTGCGCTATGCGTGGCAGATGTGTCTGCAACCATAGCTGGCCCAATTCAACCGCCCGTCTATATTCTTTACTTTCAAGGTTGGTCAATTTCTCTGGGACTGACCATGACTCACCCGATATAGGAAACATGTCTTCCTTGCCGCCTAGACTCCCAGATCTGTCGTGGATTCTCCGACGAGCACGCGATATTGACCCGTCAGTGAACTACAAAATGGTCTGTCTAAGTTATCGTGGCTTCTGGACATCCCATGACCGACCATCGGAGTTGGGAATAGACCTGGACTCGCAAGCAGCGTTGCAATGGATCTCTCAATTGCATGAGAAGCATGAGTCGGGATCAGCGAGAAGTGGCCATGCCAAATCAACAGTCGTGCTCTGGGGCCAGAGCATCGGCTGTGGTTTTGCTACCAATTTGGCTGGCAAGGGACAATGCCCTTCCAATCTGCATCTGGCGGCACTCGTTCTGGAAACACCTTTCACATCAGTTCGAGCCATGCTGCAAGCCCTCTACCCGCAGAAGTGGCTCCCGTACAAGTATCTGTGGCCGTTCCTTCGAAACCACCTGGATAGCTGGACCAACCTCGGTATGATAGCCAACAGGTTCAAGGGGAATTCCCCAAGGATATACATTGTAGAAGCGGGCAAGGACGAGCTTGTACCCGCCAATCACGGCGAGGAGCTGTACCAGCGATGCGAGCATGTTGGGCTCGTAGTGGAGAGGCGCAAGGTACGCGGGGCACTTCACAACGAAGCCATGGTGAAATCTGCGGGCAAGCAAGCACTTGCGCAGTCCATCTCGTCGGCTGCCACAAGGTCCCAACCGACTGGTTCACCAAGTAAAGGGGAAGATGTGGCGAGACAGGGAGGTGCTTGAATTCAGGGCTAGATGGAAGGATCTCAGTGTATCTGGCGTGAATTCGGGACTTGTCGGCCATCTGCAGCTGCGGCGTAACAGGGATATCAATGTGTGTGCGACTGAGAAATGCCGTCACGCTCAAGGGACGATGCCTCCAGCCTCGGGGAGGTGCTTCACTAGACTTGACTAGACTGCTAGAGCCCATCAAGCTGAAATGTGTGGAGGCATTAGGAGAGCTATGCCAGGTACCACCTACCTCGCTCCCCCTGGCGACATCTTACCCACGGACTGGGACTAACTACGTAGTTAGAAGGCCCACTGTCAATCAAACAGGCATGGGAGGAAAAGTTGTTTGCGGGAGAGAGTGTGTGCTTTGGACAAGAAGCCATCCATGTTGAGTCGTGAGGATTAGATAGACGACGAGAAGCTCTCGCAACAATGCGTGCTTTTCGGGTATTAATATGCGTCCTAATTGAGCCCAATTGATTCAACAAACACTCGCAGAACTTATGAGGCAAAGAACGACGAGGCTCGCTCAGAAACTGCAAGCCTTGCGGCCCCATCGTCGAGCATGCGTTATCATCCAGTCCCAAGAGCTTGAGGACGTCTGCCTTGAGAGGGACTCCATTCATCACGCACTCCATCCCCATAAGTTACGTATCTAACTAACGTTAGTTAGAGGCGAACTGGGGGGGGTTCCACACCACCTCCAAACCTGTCCACTGTGATGTGAGTGATGCTACAAATGAAACCCCGAAGCTTTCAGAGGCTTTCGCTTTCCACCAACAACAAGCACCGCGGATGGGGATGAGGACGTCCGTGGACCCCTTGCTTTGCACTCCCCCAGCCCCTTTTATGACTCGACCAGGCGCTGTATACCCCCTGTCTCGTACTCAACCGCACCGGCCCCGATGCCAATTAAAGCCCCTGTCTGGGCGGGTTTCGACATCACGTGGGGTCGCGCCAATATCCTGTTCACTCAACACGTAAGGCCTAGCAAGCCGACGCGTTCCACTGACGACCATCACCACCTTGGGCTCCCCGGGGGCTGATTTGCCTCGTTCAAGGGATGCCTCACCTAAATGAGTGCCTACTGGGGGTGCCGCTATAGGTAGCTGGTGCCTTGTTTCTGCACGGAGCATCCGGCCTGAACCATTATAAAGACGGTTGCTTCTGCTCGCTTTTTTGCAAATGCTTGAGTTTTTTAGAGAGATCAATTTTCGAGCTGGCTTCACTCCAGTCTTTGCTTGAGGCCTAAGGTAGGTCCCTTTTCAACAAATCAAAGATCTTTTTATTCTGGCGTCTTCTTGCCCTTTTTGTCGGCCTCAATCATTGCTGCCTTTCGTTATCTCCCAAGGCCCCCCGCCTCTCGAGTATATAAACGTGAAGACGCCGCCGTTGGAGAAGATATCCCGTCTTTGAAGACGAATCTTACAACAACCGCCAACATGTTTTCCAGACGACACGACACCTCCACCAAGAGCTTTTCAAAGAGTCACAAGGCCAGCAAGTCCAGCTCTTCCTTTAGTAAAGATAGCGGAGTCAGCAAGCGACGGCATGAGTCTCGCCATCGAAGGCCAACAACGGCCTCGACTGCCACTGCTAGCGATGATACCACCATGGGAAAGTAAGTCATCTTCACTGCTCGACTTCTTATCAGTCACCCGACAACTAACACCGCTTTAGCAACTTGACTTCAGCCATCGTCACTCTCGTCGTCGGCGCCGAACAACGCCTCTTTGCAGCTCACGAAGACGTTCTCTGCGGCAGTCCCTTCTTCAGCCATGCTCTCCGCAACGGATACATGGACGTCGCCACCAAACGCATCGCCCTCCCCGACGAGGAGCCCGAGATCTTTAGTTCCGTGCTTGAGTATCTGTACAAAGGCGACTACTACCCACGCCTCGTCCACAACAGGCGCCGCAACTCATGGGAGATCGAACCAACTACCGAGGAGGAGCGTGCTGCCGTCGAGAGCACCGTCTACCACCGTGGAGTGGACGGGGATCTCCTCAAGGACACTGTGATTTACTGCGCTGCTGAAAAGTACGGCTTAGATGAGCTGAAGAAGATGGCGTTGCGGAAACAGGGGCTTCGTAAGTCTTTCACACCACATCATGCCTTCTCTCTATCAAGATACTGACGGGTCAGAATCTGGGATTCAGTGCAGCACCATCCTCGCTTCGGCGAGATACGCCTACGCCAACACTCCCGACACAGATTCCAAGCTACGGGCTCACTATCTCGCTCTCATCATCCGCTCCCGAAGCACCTTCAAGCGCAGCGGTACCATGCAACTCGAGATGTACAATGGTGGCACGCAGCTCTTTTTCGATCTTTTTGTCGCTCTCTGCAACCACGTCGACGATATTTCCTCCGCTCAGTAAGTCTTATCATCTGGTTGAACCTGATCGCAACAGGCTAACAAAATTACAGAAACACACCACGATCAAACCGCCACTTTTCTTAATACCCATCATCCAACCCGTGGCACTTACCCCTCAGCATTAATGAAACACGACTGTTTTTACTCATCTCACACAATGTGCTGGCTTTGCAGGATCAACCAACAGCAAAAAACTAAAGGAAACCCGGCGTACGGATCCAGGAGTCGGGGTTTATTCTATTCTATACGGTGTTTTCTTTCTACAGGGTTTGCTTAAAGGTGTTAACATGTACCATTACTTTTCTCACGACCCTTGAGGTCACTTTTACTATGGAGCACAGGCTATTTGGGAGATCATCCCGCTCTCGGATTCGGGTAATT
Organism: Fusarium staphyleae; assembly: GCA_017140175.1. Taxonomy (NCBI): domain Eukaryota; kingdom Fungi; phylum Ascomycota; class Sordariomycetes; order Hypocreales; family Nectriaceae; genus Fusarium; species Fusarium staphyleae. The sequence continues at coordinate 45,177 of JADDON010000024.1, forward strand.
TTTTCATGATGATTGTGTCGAAAAAGATACCAAGACTGATATCTAGGATGGACGGGGCGGGACTGGACGGGAGATTGTATCATTATTCACGACGCTCTTTGTCGGAGCCATTTAGAGAGCGAAATTTTATTTTGAATAAGGAACTTTTTCATTTTGGATCTATCATTTCGCTTTCTCCTATTCCGTGAGCGTGGCCGTGCGACTGGCTGAAGGTGCGATTCCGCCTCTGTACGCCTCCAAACACGGTAAAGTTCGCCAAGACGCCTTGTTCCATCGTGAAACACAATTACTTGTGTCGGAAGACGTCCGCGGCCTTGAGTCATGCGACCGAGAGGGGCGTGTGTGCTGGCTAATGCAAACGTGAAAATAGAGGCAAACCATGCGACCTAACTAGTAGATGTTGAGATGCGGGGAGTCCGATGCGGCTCAGGATTCGTTAGAAGTCCCAGGGCGGCGTGATATCACGCCTTCGGACAAACATGTGCTTGGGGATCTTTGGGTTGAGGCATCAGAAACTGGAGGTACACAAGGACGAGGGTCGAAGTGGGATGGCAGCGAGGGACGGACAAGGGTGATGCACGGTATTGTGCTTGAGCGTGAATATGGCGTAAAGATAACCTCCAGCAACGCAAGGAGTCCAGGTCGGCGCAAAACTGAGCTTTGGGCTGACAGAAAGACAGAAATAGGTATCGCTGAGGCTATGGTATGATTTGCCATCGCCGGCGTCATCCTGACGGCTGCAATATCTGACCGTCCTACCTTATGCTTCTAAGCTGTATTCACAGTGATGTTGAGGAGTTTAAAAGAGACGCTGCTATTCTGTCATGCCTCCATGCTCTTATCATGTTGTACTGCACTTCAACCGCCCTACTTGCTTGTCTCACAACCCCGTGCCGGGGAAAGCCCCCTTCTTGGACAAGACTACAATGCCTCGTTCTCGTGCAATGTAACCTTTCATCAAATCCTATAACAAACACACTCAGTTAGTGACTCAGATCTTTGTAAGGCTGAGATGGAGGGGAGTGTGAATAGATACAATGTCATGCCCCAGGCAGACACTGCGATAAGGCAACATTGAGGTGACGAGTATATAGTCAAATGATTGCCACGCGGATACAACAAACAATATTCCCCGCTCACAACACCAAGGCAAGGTAGAGCATTGGGCAGCCAGCGCCTAATGCACACGAAGGAGCCGGACAACTCACCTTGTAAATCATGTTGGCCAGCAGGCACTCGACCTCGTCAGGGTCGACCAGATGGCCACTGCCCATGCTGATGGCGGCTTGAAATTCGGCAACGGGCACACGAGTACGACGCACGGGAGCCGCATCAGCTTCTTTGGGTTCATCAAAACCGCCAGCAATGAAGACTTTACGTAGCAGGTTGCGCAAGGCGATATCTCGGCCCCGCTCGAGGGTCAGGTAGATGCGCCGCTTGACGAATTCGTCCTCACCCTTTTGCAAAGCTTCGTCAAAAGCTCGAAGATTTCCTGACTTGATGCACTTGGCCAAGGGGAGGAACAGTTCTTGTAAGTGAGGGTAGTTCTCCAAAAGGGCCTGGGTAGGAAGGACATGGCTGGTAAGAAGTCGGCAGGGAATGAGGTACGTAAGGATTCGCCTGCGAATAAGGTTAGCGACAAGCTCACGAGTATCAATCATGGGTCGGCATACTCGGACTGCGCAGTGGCATCCTTATGGCAAAGTTGCCATGCCTCGGTAAGATACGCTTCGGCCTAAGACTTTCGTCAGCACCTGTAGTCGACTATACTGTAAGAAGATGCTTCTTACCGCCAAGTAGTTTTCCTCTAAGAAGAGCAAGACACCCTCGTAGAACTTGAACGTCACTCGCTGAGACTTAGGAAACATCTCTAGTGGTGGCATGTCTCCCTTGTCGTTATATACGGCGAGTGTCTTGAGAATCGTCCTTGACAGAGAGGCCGAATTCAGCTTGAAGTAAGTTTTGAACAGAAGGTTGATAATAAAATAAATACCCCATTTTCTGGATTCCTCTAGTGGTGCTCTGGGTTATGGTCAGCCACAAGAAGTGTCAATGAGTGGGTGATAGCCTTACCTGTCATTCAAACAGAGAGAAAAGATGCGTTTTAGATGCCCCTCGCAGTCCCTCAATTGAAGTTGTTTGTCTGTTTGAGGATCAAAGTCATCTGCTATCAATGATGCTCCGGGGCCAGTGTCGTAAAGCTTTGCACGGCGCTCCTCGTCCGACTTGATGGCGAATAGTCGCAAATATTTTCCCACCATGTAAAGAGATGGAATAGTCCAGGCCTCGAATCCATGTGAGTTGTATCCGCGGATGAGCACAGAGGTCAGTTCCTTCCAGGCCTCGTACACTTTTGACCATGTGGACTAGCCAAGGGTCAGCAAGGGGGTCTCAATCGCATGGCCGTCCACATACCTTTCCGCTCTCGCCCGCCAAGATTTCATTGATGGCTTTCCAATATGAGGTATAGACCTCGATCCAGCCTGTTGCCTCCTCATGATCCAGTTTCCGCCGGTGCGATGTGTTTGATTTGAGAAAGTGTTTGACGTCCCCCTTGACACTGTGAGCATTCGTACTACGCCATACAGCCAGCAAACGATGGGGATCATTTGGCGGAGCAACAGGCGAAAGAGTCTCGGCTAGCTTGTAGCCATTCCGCAAGACAAACGCCTGTGCGAACTGGTCAAAGGTGTCGTTCATGGTTTCGTCTCCCGATGCGTAGTATTTGATGATAGAGTGTGGGGATTTTTTAGTGAATAAGACTTGATGGAATAACCAAGCTTCATATGATTTGATATTATGTCGAGTGTGTATGATCAAAGTTGATGCTGCCTCCCCTCGCTTTGTCGTTTAAAGGTCATCTTGCTTCCTTCTTAATTGAACTTCTGAGTTGAACCTTGTATGCGTCGCTGATTGGCCACGGGACCCACTGGCCTTGGCAAGCAAGACGGATGATATCGCACGTGACAAGATCTCTGAGTGGGCCTACTCTGGCCAATCGCTGTTGGGGTCAAAGCCCTGCACCTGTCTACGTCTCTTAGCCCTCCCACACCTTCCGCACAAAAAAATATCGTGCGCGATCTTTCAACTTCGGCCATCTTCACTAACTTTCGCGACAGCCGGCATTGACAACCGTCACAGTAAGTCACCAACAACTGGTACTCACAAGGACAATACTAACAAGCATTTCAGATGGGTAAGCTCTTTCTTCTTTCTCGCGCTCGATCATGACAATGCCGCCCGCCGGAGGAGGACAATGAAAACAATTTCGACATTTCGCCTTGGGCAGGATGCAATGGAGAGGAGGGATCAAGATATCTGTCAGAACCATGAGGGCCTTGGAAACTGGTGGACGAAAATCTCGACGGCGCCGACAGGGAGTTAAGAGGGAAATTTATCTCGAAATCCCACAATCCTCGAATTCTCGGCAACGAGCTCGATGCAGCTCGACCAGGCCTACCATCCTTCTTCACGACTATCGACCCAAACCCCTCGGCGCGCGGCATCACGGAAAACTCTGTTATGAACTCGAATACTGACTATCGAACCCAGGTCGTCTTCAGGAATACGAGGTCATCGGGCGCCACTTGCCCACCGAGGCTAACCCTACCCCCGCCCTCTACCGCATGACCATCTTTGCTCCCAACGAGACGGTCGCCAAGTCCCGTTACTGGTACTTCTTGCGTGGTCTCAAGAAGGTCAAGAAGGCCACCGGTGAGATCGTCAGCGTCAAGGTGGTGAGTAGCGACAAGCGGACCGGCAATCCACGGACAAAACTGACTTGAGTGTCTCTAGCTCCACGAGAAGCACCCCCTCAAGGTCAAGAACTTCGGCGTCTGGCTCCGATATGACTCTCGTTCCGGCACGCACAACATGTACAAGGAGTACCGTGAGCTGTCCCGAACAGATGCCATCGAGTCCCTCTACTCCGACATGGCCGCCCGCCACCGTGCCCGCTTCAGGTCGATCCACGTACGTCGAGCAGTCCCATCTTGCCGAGGCCGCAGTTTGACTAACATTGCATCTTCCAGGTCCTCCGCGTTGTCGAGCTCGAGAAGACCGAGGACATCAAGCGACCCTACATCCGCCAGCTCACCCAAAAGGGCCTGAGCTTCCCCCTCCCCCACCGTATCACCAAGGAGAGCACCAAGAAGGTGTTCAGCGCGAAGCGACCATCCACTTTCGCTTAGAATGTTTTCGTTTCGAGGACGGTTGGGCAGGCTCTGCGGGTGTTACAACGGATCATGGAAATATCAACTGCATTGCTCGATAAAACGGGCAACGAATGAACCAAAATTCTGAGCATGCGGATGCTAGGTGATGCAAAAATTGATTGGCGTTTCTAGCTATGACTACCGACTGTGAAACTATGAAGTCGACTCGCCCGTACCGCTCCCGTCCGGAGAATTGTCCATCTGCGTGTCGTTGCAAAACTCTGCCCAATATGACCACTCCATCGGAACGCCCTGTTCCATTCCCTGGCCCATGTCGAGGTTCAGTAGTTCTGGAGGGTAGTCGAATAAGATCGAGGGGTCCATGACGCTGGTGTCGTATAGTTGTTGTTGTTGGGCCAAGCTGGGTCCTGAGCACGAGAAGCCTGGTGCTTGCATGCTGGTATCGTATGGCATGGATTGAGCCATGGTGTCTGCTGGGGGCATGAACGGTGCCATTGACGTCGTAGCATCGCCGATGTTCAAACTCTTCATCAACGCCTCTGCCCTTGCTGCCTTTGCCTTTTTCAGCAGCTTCTTGATAGGCCGCCAAAGTGACCCCCTCGCGGTATCAGCGATGTGATCTCTCGACGAGGGAAAGTTGCGTTCCACGACAGCCCATGCCCTATCGACTAAGTCGCCCTCCGTTTGCACACAAAGCTCTGCCAGCGCAACTGCTAACGGATGCCATTGTACGTAAGTGTCTGTCCACCAGTCGAATCGGTCCTCCCACTGTAGCTTTGTCATGCGTTCACGCAACTCCATAATGGATACTGCGGTGCGCAGCATCGTCTCTTTTGAGACACGAGGCCGGTCCGGTGCTGGTCCGCCTGTGAAGGGATACTGTATATTGAGCCATAGCTTGAGGATGACGATACGGGCTATCTCGGAGGCGTAAAGAGAGGGCAGGTGGGTGGGTCGAGCAGTATGAATGAAAGAAGATTCGAGGCGACGGATGTGGGCGATGAGTTCGTCTTCTGTGTACATAAAGTGCTCGGGCTCGCCTGCTGAGTTGAAGTGCGGGTGCGATAGGAAGCCGAATATGCCCGAACACATGGCTGTGCACAGACAGATGACGTTCTCAGCGGGTGCAGGTTTGGGCACAAGAGAGCCAGTCGACTCTGGGCCAAAGTCTTCGTCGTCGATAGGTGTAGGCGTGACAGTATCGTAGCGAGTTTTGGTGAGGATCGCTTCCGCGCCTCGATCCTCCGAGCCACGGACGTCGAGTACAACGATGAAGTGCCATAGACGGCGTCTCATCTCGGCAACGTAAGGGGTAAATCGATGGCCATCTCCGTCTCGATGAAGGCCAAGTCCTTGAGCGAGGCGGACAACGAGTGACGTGAGGGCCCACGAGGTACGGTTGTGCAAATATACACGAATCATGCTGGTGTAGAGCGTCAAGGCTTGGAGGGTCTCCAGCTCGTTGGTACACAAGTAGTCTGCCTCGGCGAGAGCCTGTTCGACGGCATTACGGTAGCGGCTGGTCACGACGTCTCTGCTCTCGCCCAGCTGCTTCAGACAGGTTTCTGGGCGCAGACACGCCGCGGCACAGAAGTAGATGGCAAATACGAGGGCGTTTGTTGCGGGACTGAAGGGTTGCGTTTTTGGTGATTCGATATAAGCTTGAAGTTGCTTCGTAACAGTAGGGCGATGTATAAACTTCATGAGAGGGTCGACGTTACGGTTGTAGATAGCCCAGAGGCGAATCATCATATCCGGAGAAGGATGAACGAGTGGTTCACGTCCATGGTAGTCGGTATTTCCGAATAAGAAGCCAGAGGGGCCTGCTGAAGCAGGGGGTACTGCTTCATACGACTCTGGGCTACCGCCCTCATCATCATCGTCGTCATCTTCAGAGGGCTGATCCAGCGCGTGCCTGATGCCCTCTACCTCAGCACACAAGTTCCCCCAGAACCCAGCACCGAGATACTTCTCTCCGATCTGTACGTTTGCGACTTGCGCAGCAGCAGCTTGTGATTCCGCACACCGATCCTCCAGTGTGGCCGATAGCGCGGCTCCCCCAGGCGCAGGCCCTGTCTCTTCATCCAGCTGCTGCAACTTGCCAGGGTCTGCCTGGTTGACGATGTTCTCAAGGCGGCTGATTCGGTCAAGTAACTCGCTTTGACGCGGTCGCGGTGCACGCCGAGTCGGCTTCCTTGAGGGGTAGAGGCACTCGAGGCTGAAGCGAGAGCATTGGGTGCAATCGGGCTGTCTCTTGTCGCACTTGATTTTGCGGGTGCGACAGTTTGAGCAGCTCAGGACTTTGCCCTGGCGGTCTTGACGCGCGCTCATTGTCACTCGACAGATGATGGCGTATGGTTATAGAAGACGTACTGTAGTCGCAGGTGCTGTTAGGCGTGAATTTTCATAACATTACTAGTTAGGAGCTGAATTTCTATGATGGTGTTGAAGGATCGCAAGTGCCGGCCCCACCAATTGCGAATTGTGGATGAGACTTAGGGGCGTCTAGCCTTTCTTACTTGCGACATCCCAAATCTGGGAATGGAATTGGCTCATTGTGAAGATCCGAGCTTCTAGCAATGAGCCTCTATCCAGCCAGTCCATGTTATAAAAACAGAAAGAGGTAGAAGAAAAAGGAAGAAAGAAAAGAACCCATATATGAGTCGAGATCGTGAGTGATGTGGTTAGAAGCCCCCGATACAAATGCGTCACCTGTCAATGAGAACTTTTGTTTCAGGGTGGACTGTAGCGTGACTCATTGGCTAAGTAGTAACACTGACAAAAACATAGATAAGTAAGTAGGTACAAATCGATGAGGAGAGGAAATCATTCACGCCTTTATATTGCTCGTTGCTGCCAAGACCTTAACCCCAGCACATCTCAAGATTCATCTTACCTCAGAAACATGGATCCAGCTCCTATCGAATGGGTGACCGTCAAGACGACGCTCCCGAAGCAACCACTCCCTTCAAACGACCATCGACAAACCTGGACGACAGAGCGTTTGAAGATGCGACCCCTGACAGAAAACGACCTGGAAGCACTGAGTACTCTCCGCTCACAACCTGAAGTCATGGAGTGGTCCATTCAGGGTAGGCCAGACGAGAACATCGATGAGACAAAGAAAAGTCTCGCCCTTCGTCTGCCACCGCATGATATCGAGCGGTACGACTGGGGCATTTGCCTTGCTGGGACGAACGATATCATCGGCCTTGGTGGTATCGCCATGATGGACGGTGAACAGGGATGGCCGGTTGTAGGATACATGTTCCTCAAAGAACACTGGGGTAAAGGCTACGCGACCGAGTTTCTGAAGGGGTTTCTCGCCGTTTGGTGGGCGCTGCCGAGGGACGTGGTTGATCTCAAGGCGGACAAGAACACGATTCATGGAGAAGTCGAGATCCAAGATGAGTGCGTCTCAGCCATCACCGTCGGCGACAACAAGGCCAGTCAGAATGTCATGAGGAAGTCTGGTTTGGAGCTGGCGACTGTGTTTGAAGAAGAGGACGTGAAGGATAAGACGCAGATGGTTACTTTGTATGCATTTGTAGCACGGAAGAGCAGGTCGGGATAGTGATTAGATACTATGTTAGGTGCTCGTTCCACCCGGACACGGTCCGGACATGGCCCGGACATATCGAGAAGTCCGTGGTGTCCGGGTCCGAGAAGATCCACTTTGGACCCGGCCTATATGACGTTGAGATGAATAGTATTATTATTGAGCTTACTTGACGACAACTTTATTACTTTATAGTTATCTCACTCCGTTATCACTGCTTAACATCGGCAATCATTTGCTTTCAACAACAGCAATAACAAATCTTTGTCAATTCCGCACTTCATTATGCAGCTGCCTCTCCCGTCTCTCCTGGCTATTGCCACCGGAATCACTGGCTCGGCCTGGGCGTCCGGTAAGTTCTCACCTTCAAACCAGCCCCAGCTGTACTCACACATCATACCTAGGCTCCATCGCCGGCCTCTCACTTATCGGCATCCCGGCCGCCCTCGCAGCGCCATCCGACTCTGCCACAGTCTGGGCTTCAATCTTCAGCCACGGCGTCGCAATCATGCCCAAGTTTGCCGGCACCACCGCAATCGCCTATCTCTATGCCGCGTACGATGCCCACCAGCACGGCCGTAGCTGGAAGGGCTTCGTCGCGGGCGCCCTGTTGACCGTGAGCATCGTGCCGTACACGCTTACGTTCATGAGCGGCACGAATGATCTGCTGCATGCGGCTGCGAAGGGTACATTGGGAGCTTCAAAGAACGAGGTTGCGAAGTTGATTGGGCGATGGGGTGCTTTGAACTTGGTTCGGAGCTTGTTCCCTCTTCTTGGAACCGTTGCTGGCTTTCTCGCGTTGTTTCAGACTGTGTAAATCTTTTCAGTAGGATGAGGATGGACGGGAGTCAAGGCTACGGGGGGACGGCGTTTATATGGTGTATTTTGGGACAATCTGATCTATTTAGCAAATTTATTCTATGTTCGTATCATCCCCGTTGCTTCTCGTTAATGTGACTGTAAACCCGCCAGTGAGTCAACATCATCCTCTCAACTCAGCGTCTCTTCGTGGGCCTCTTTTTCTCAAAGGCTCGGACAAGCTGCAGACAGCTACTCAAGTTTTTCTTGGGCTCCCAAGTATTCTGCTTGTTTGCGAACCCCTTCCACTTGACGAGATAGAAATGCTCACTCGTCACGGCGTCAATCTGCGAGTCGACGATGCCTTCAACTTCCCATTCTTGTTCAGACTGATGCCGCGCCGCTCTAGCGCCCCTGTTCGGAGGTCGTCCACGCCCCTTCCTGGCGGGTACTTTGGCCTTCGAAGGCTCTTCCTTGTGAGCAGAAGCGGCGGACGAGATTCGGCCGGAACGGCGGGGCGTGGCAGTTGCGTACTTGAGGTTACGACGCTGTCGCTTGAAGGGAGTCTCCATGGTCTTGCTGGAGTCATCGTTGCCGTCCCCCGATGGGGATGGGAAAGAGCGTTTCGCGCCAGCAGTGAGCTTCATGGCTTTCACGGGTGTGGGAGACTCAGGTTCATCGTTGTCATTCTCGTAGTCCATGAGATCCGAGACTATGCTCACCCTGGATTCATCCTTCTCGATGCTCTGACGAGGACTGCAGCATGATTAGTGCATGAACACGCGATGAGGAAGAGGAATAAACGACGGACACATCAGAATCATCAAACGGATGTTGTTTATCGCGAGCGAAGAAGATGGTCGGGGGTTTCTTAGTGCCAGTCATGATTACAGTTGACAGTGGAGCCTTGGGACCAGAGGACTATCTCGAAAAAGGATGATACCGCCTTTGGAAGTAAGTTGGGAGGAAAATGAATCCTGTCAGTCTGGATCGCGAAGTTGTGAGCTCTAAGGCCGAGTTGACGTGTGATACACGGCGGCCGGAGAAATATGCGGTTGTGAGAGACTCGGAATATAGCTCATACCTTGAGAATAGACTGTGACGGCGCAAGTGTGGAATCTTGAAGGGAGCCCGGCGAGATAAAATGCGAAGGAGTTTAGTTGGCAATGGTTTCGAGTGCCAGGGCAGTGTTAGTTGCGGCGTTGAAGAGCTGCAATGCTAGCCAAGAAATTATTTATCATGCACCTGACTAGAGGACTATTCGAAGATACTGTTACCGATGAAGATCGTGGCTAGTGTGATAGACAGGAACAATACTTTGGCTTAACGCTGGGTGTATTTATCTCTACTAGAAATAAGGGACCGCCTATAACCTCTATGCCGCTCTTATTCTCCAGCTCGTTCTTTCACCAGGTATTTCCTGGTACAGCTGCTGAGACAGAGTCACAGGTTTGCCTGGAATATCAGCTGGTCTTTGTTCCTGTCTTGGAATAAGGCAAAGACTACTGGTTCGCCAGTTCAGCCTTTCTGACATGTCAAAAGCATATAGTTTTCAGCTCGCTTCCGATACCCAGCTCCTTTAATCAAGTTGAGTAAGTCAGATTGCACGCATCATCATTCAAGTTCCTCAACCTCATCGTCTTTGAGCTCCCTGAAACGACCCTCCCTCATAGCTGCTTCAACCGGGTTCTGGACATCAACAATGCCCGTCTTCTTAAGTCTTTAAGTATGTTAGTCACAGTCCAAAAGTACAATCCCCGTACTAACCGTTCAAAGAGCACAAAGAGTCTTTCAGCTTCTCTCAGCTTTTCATCCTCCGTCATCTCAGGCTCCTCAACCGGCTTCTCGGCATCAACAAATTGTCCAGTGATGGGATTGACGTGCTTCTGAGAGCCGCTCGGATCACTAGTGCTGAAGGCTTCAGAAGCCGAGGCAGGAATAGGCACATTGTTCTGGAAAAGAAAGCCTGATGCAAAGCCATAACCGACGTTTTCCACAAACTTGCTGGCGTCCCTATCCGACATGTCAAAGAGAAGATGCGATATGGCTTCGCGGAGCGCCGGGGCTGTGGGATTGGTTGAATTCTTGAGCAGCCTCGCGGATACGGTATCTCCCTTGCCCAAAACATTCGCTCGGTCATCAGCCGTTGGCAAGAGTGCGTTGCGAAATTGCTGCTTGATCTCTTCTGGAGCATCTTCATAGACCTTCCGGATGACGCTGATGAGCGGCGTCACGATGGCATCGAGTTCGTTGTCGCTATACGCCTTTATCGCAGGAGTCAGAATGTCGATCAATCGAGCCGCGAAGAACGAAGGGCCCTTTGGATACATGGCTGTCTTGCTCTTCTCTGCTGTCAGGTCAAGATTCAACAGGGCATTGATAAGGGGCCCCATAGGAGGTTCAAGTGGCTTCGGTTTTGGGATATCTTTCTTCAAAAGCAGAGGCACAATATGCGGCACCGCGGGGGTGAACGCTGAAATATGGTCCGGACAGTAATGAGTGACGTTGAACAAGAGCTTCAAGGTCTCGATGAGCGCCGCGTCCTGCATGGGGTCAACCTTGGCCTTGGACTTGTTCGAAAGCTCCTTAGCATGGCGAGCGAGCTTTTCGGTGATGCGTTCTGCGAGATGGTGCTTCTCAATGAGGTCCTCAAGGTCGACATTTGTGCCGTATGTTAGCAGAAAGAGGACACGCGAAATGAGGAACTCGTCATCGTAGTTCTCTTTTTTGAGCTCGTTACAAGCTCGAGGGGCAAACTGTTTGTCAACAAATATTTGACGACAATCGGCATTGAGCAGCATCGCATTGGCCAGCACTCGTAGGGCGGCACGTGCAGTCTTGCTGGATGGGCTGTGGAAAGCATGGCGTAGGAGCATCGTGATGCCCTGCAAGAGTCAGCGGTCCGTAAACTGTCAGACACACCAAGGTGTAGCCGGGAAGGCAAGCTCTGCTGACCTTTTCTGTAAATATGGGGTCGGCATTCTCAGGGTTTCGCCCGTAGATCTTGAGTTCCTCCAGTGCGAGATCACGGTCTGTACTGAGTGTTGGGATGTTATCCCTCATCGGGCATGGCCGAGATAACGTTACATACCTGGTGGAAGTAGGATGATCTTGTCGAGATCAGCACTGAGATTGTCAACCAGTTCGGTGACTGCCTTGAGCTTTTCTAGAGAACGTCAGCTGCATGGCCTGTTATTCAACAGCATAGAGGCTGTAGCTACCAGGCCCTGTGGCAGTTCCTAGCGGCCGCGACATGACGAGGCTGAGCGGCGAGTAGCGTCTGATGTGATGATAGAGCGTCTGACACGGGAATGAGGCTATCAAGACAAAAGACCAAAGGCGAATAGTGCGTAGTTATGATGGTCACAAAAATAGTGGATGAAGAATGGATGAAGTTGGATATCGATGTGGTTGATAACTTGGACCTCCACTCCTGTCGTTCTATCCAATGCAGTGTCGGTCAGGTCTTTCCTGGCGCTGAAACTGGCCCCATCTGAGCGCTGGGCATGGCACTGGGCAACTATCACCTCGGGGCTCATGCTAATTCCAGGTGACTAACGAGCATTAGCGGACGGGAGCTTGGTGAGACACTACAGTCTGTAAGAAACCGTTTCAGATAACGTTATTCATTGACTAACTAGAGGCCGGATGCTTTAATAAAGCTCCCCAGGGGAGACAGCAAGTGTTTTTCTAGACCGGTACCCGTTGCGGAAAGTTTCTTTAAGCAAACCGAGCTTCATGTCCAATTTGTTCATCGTGGGGTGTCTTTTCTGTTAAGCCCCGCTAGCTGAGGCTTAAGCCGCTTGACGGCGGGGATTGATGATTGTTCGATTTAGCTGATACAAATTGAGGAAGTAAATGAATTGAAGACTTGATTACCACTTTCTCTGGACTTTAAGTTACCTATCATCGTCGTTTAACATTTACGGATAACTAGAGGTAAATTGAATGCGCTGAGAAATTGTGGCTAGTATGCCAAGTTCTGGCTGTGGCTTTCGCGCCGCGCACGGGCCTCTCATTTAATTGATCGTCGCCGACCACCCTAGTTAAGTCGCGCGCTAGACGCGTTGGCCGGGGAAAGAGAGCGCGACCCTGTGGTGCAGAGAGAGGTCCTCCTTGGCTCGACCCTGTAAGATCCAAATTACTTGACTTCCAGCAAGCTCCAACGTCACGCATTCTCATCCAACGCATATCTCAAGACCCTTTTGTTGTTCTTCAAGACAAAAGGGAATTGTATACATTCATTTCCAAGATTTTACGTCTCTCGCACTTGATTCTGATCTGAACCGCTCCTCTGCATGCGTCTCTAGCGGTTTCCCGGCCAATTCTCTGCTGTCTAGATCGCCAAATGCTGCCTAGCAGCCATGGCATCTTCAGCTCCGGCCTCCAGCACCGCCCTCGACGCTCTCCCGGCACGGCCGCCGACACCTCCTCGAGAATCGAATCCAGAGAAGCCTGCTCCCATGAAAACCGCCATCGGTCGTCCATTCGACCCTCGACTGAGCCTTCAAACGCCGCCTGGTGCCAGCACCCCTTCGTCGACCGGAGCAACCAGCTCTAGCTCGACCCCGAACCGCATAAGGAAGAAGGTTGAGTGGTCGAGTCACACGGAATATAAAGACCCGCCAGATTTTCGAGAGTTGAGCAGGTTTTTTCGATCGTCGCCGCTCTCAGCGCCTTCATCCGTTTCTTCGAAACCCGTCAAGGGCATCCTCAAGCCGTCCTCGTCTCCCAACCCTCTCGCATCGCCTCTCAACGGCCAGCTCAATGGTCTGACAAGCCAAATCAGCATTACCGAGATGTTGGACTCGACGATCAAACAACTTGCTGGTCCCGACAGGGACTCGCGGCTAGATGCTTACATGATGCTCTCCCGTGCTCTCAAGGCCTCCAACAATCTGCCGGATCGGGTTGCCCTACAAGACAAGATGAGCCTTTTCATGTCCTTTATCGAACGCGACGTCAAGTCCAAGAACGACAACGGATCTCCCGACGCCTCTCTCGTCAACCACGCCCTCAACCTCCTAACGACCTTTTTGCATTTTCCAGCCATTGCCTCGACACTAAATTCCGATTTTGGGATTTTCATTATAGATTACTGTATCCGATGCTTCTGCGATCCAAGTACACCAAAAGATCTTGCGCGCCACTTGATGCAGGTGGTGGCCTTTCAGACTTTTAACTCCAAAGTTATGACACTGGATCGAGTCGGGCGGCTGGTATCCTCCCTGCACAAAATCGAGGACCATTTAACGGGCAAGAGTATCATCATGAGCCGTATTCAAATATACAAACGACTCATCAAGCAAACAAGGAATCACATGGCTGTTCACACCGACTGGTTGGAAGACATGTTTACTGACATGTTGAGCACGATCCGAGATATCAGAGCCCAGGCCATCAGTCTGGCCACCGAAGCTGGCTTTGCACTTCGAAATGAGAAGCATGTGGTGCGAAAGGTAACAGAGATTCTACAAGCTACAGACGAGGACCAGACCTACGTCGAGTTCTACGTCAGGAAACTCGAAAGCATGCTGAAGGAAAAGCAATCCTTGTCTACCGTCCCCCAAATTTGGGGCGCGGTAACACTCTATCTTCAATGTCCGCTCAACAGGTGGCAATACTACAACTCGTGGTTCAAGATTGTTCAGGATTCCTTCAACACAGCCGATGTACAGACCAAGCAAGAGGCGAATCACGCATGGAACATATACGTCTATCTATCCATCACGAACAGCAAAACGCCGCCCAAATCACTGGCTTTATTGGGTCAACCTCTAGCGAGTCAACTACGAAGAAAGTTCAGCTCAAAACAAGCCGATGAGGCAATGAAGCTCAGAAGAACTGTCTTTGGCGGCATCTGTAATCTCTACTACTACGCTTTCCGACCTAGTCACGAAAGCACGTGGACCGATGCTGCATGGGACCTCGTTCTTCAACCTGTCATGACACAACTGATCAACGTCGATGGCAAGCCCGAACTGTCGGCCGACTCTGTGACACATGCCACGCGCATTGTGGCGGGACTCTTGGACACGTCAACTCCTCGAGCCTGGAAGGACGATCGCATCAGGGAAATGCCTCTTATAAGTCCCGAGGAGCTGCCGTCAGTAGATCCCAAGTGGACTCGAAGAAACTCAGAAAAGGTCTTCCAGCTCGTTGGGCCAATTCTAGAGAAGAAGTTCAATGACTTGGCCAACAAGGAGAGTTTGGCTTACAGGCTCTGGCAGGCCTTCACTGGGTCTATTGCTGCCGCGTCAGCAAAGGACATCAAAGTGGCGGATGACACGGTGAAGTTCATAGCCTCTTCTTTTGACCTCCTCGCGAAGTTGTGGTCCAGAGGAACACCTGAAGGCTCGGAATCGCATTCAGCAAAGTTTCTACCAAGCATCCAAAATTACGTCAATGTCCTTGTTCGCAGCCTCGGACTACTGCCTTTTACCGAAAAAAGATTGTCCATGACTCTCGCTAGCACCTTCGAACCCGCTTCAACACCCTCCAGCCGACTCGACCGAGTTGACAAGGCGAATGGGACTATACAACCACCGATCAACCACCTCTTCTCTATGCTCTCTTCTATTCCTCCTGGTGCCGCCGACAACGAGGACCTTGCGGAGTTTTTCCTATCAGCCTTTGAGCCTTTTTTCCATGAAAAGAGCACCAAATTCCGGATCGAACTATCCCGGGAGATGCTTCGCCTACTTCCTCGAGATGCTCTCTCGCCATATGGTCCTTGGGTTCTTGCAGCACAGAATATCCGCATGCTTCTGGATGAAAGCTACATTTCTTCGGGCTCTCATCCCTCGAGCAGTGAAAGACTACTTGGTCCTGAATACCGAGAAATCGTCTCCCTCCTAGAGCGTGGTCTTATTTCTCACCCTCAACTTCCACCGCAAGAATGGTTTTCGCTCTTCAACCTACTCTCAGACCACATGGTACAGGAGTGTGGAGATGCCGGCCGAGCCCTTGGCCTCGTAGAACCCCTTGCAAAAATCATTGTCGACAGCTTCTTCGATGACGCAGATCAATCAAACCAGATAGCTCTGGCCGCAACAACAGCACTATTCAAAGTTGCAAAACTCCCCCGAGATCGCCAGGCTGTTGAGGCTGCTCGACGTCGTTTGTGGGGGGCACCACCAAGTGCATCTCGGTCATCCTCATTTGATCCATTTCATAATCTTTATCAGCTGGGAGATAAAAGCTTGAAGTTTCTATACGAACATTATGATAAGCTGAGCGACACTACTCCTGTGGCAGCATACTTGGAGATGGTTGATGCTTTTACTAAGGCTTCTTTTTCGCAAACTGGCGTTAAGGCTTTAACCAAACTTCAGGATGGCCTCTCTCTATGGATTCGGGATGAAAAGGCTCAGATCAAACTGAGTGACGAGTCTCCCATTTCCAATGCAGTAAGTTTAGGTGTATCTGCGTTGTGTAGTCAGTGGCTAACTGATTGTAGTTGAGAACCAACTGGGACGATATCTGCGGACAACTTCTCTCCCTTGGCCGTCTAGACGACAAAGACCTCAGCGCTATTGAGCCTCTCGTTGCTGCCGGATTCAAGAGCAGGCATCGCTACGTTGTGAACAAGATGGCCGAAACGTGGAATACTTTGGTCAAGGACGAAGGGAGCCTGAATTGCTCTGATAGTCTCAAGTCGATCATTGCTTCTTTACGGCCAAGAGTCGATGTTTCATGCCCAGGCATGGAGGAATCGAGCGGCGAGCCAGGTGACGAGTTCGGGGCTCAAGCCCAGTGTTTTATTGACTCACAGGAGGACTTAAGCTTCGTTGCGCTCTCGTCTGCTAAATCCTCCGGGCAGGGTGTTGGGCGTGTAATTTCACCGGCTCCATCCCTCTCCAAGATGAGCCTGAGGGGTTCAACAACCCGCAAGCGCCAAAGGGATGCAACTCCTGAAGCCGTGCAAACAAAAACAGCAAAACGAACGACGACTCCTCGCCTCCGGCACGACAATTCGCAAATACAGTTTGCTCCGATTGCTTCCTCGCCTTTGGCTGAAGAGTCCCAGCATCTGACAGAGAGGCAGAAGGAGGTTCGCCAAAGGCAACAAGAAACTGCCGGGCTCTACCTCGGTATGCGATCTAGTCCTCGAACTCGAGCTCGAGCTGCACTCGAAGAGAAGCCGAACGAGACCGGCACCAAAACTACTCAACACTTGGAGTCCACGCCAGAACGTACTACCTCGTATGAGGAGTTCATCACTTCAACGCCCACCCCGCGACGTGGACAAGCTCTGCAAATGGAAGGCTTCAATGATCCTCCTTCGTCACCGCCAGACCCAAGGCGTAACCCGCTATTATCTGAGATCCAGACTCGGTCGAGGGCTAAGAGCTCCCTTGAGAGCTGGCAATTTTCGTCGCCGCCAGGGTCACCTTCTAGCAACAGTCAGCAACCTACTGAACCTCGGTCTGAGTCACACGCTCCCTCTACAGCTAAAAGGACCTCGGGGAAGAGCGCCCGATCCAAACGCAGAAAATCAACGGCAAGCTCTCCGGTTGTTGAAGAAGTTATTCCCTCCAGTGCTGTCGCTGAAGACGAAACAACGGACCTGGACCTTCTTCCGGATGCACCCCCTGTAACAGAAAGTGAAGAACAACATGAAGAAGCTGGCGATGCCCCAGCAGAAGAGCACCTGACGACGTCTCAAGAAGCCACGTCACCGCTTGATAAAGCCCAGGACTCACCGAGATCTGGGCACGACGAGTTCGTCGATGCTAGAAGCACCCCCGAGGAGGCGTCGAATGACAGGGTGCTTGCAGCTGCTCGGGATCTGCTCTCGAGCCAGAATCAAGACTCCTCTTTTGCACTTAGTGAAGGCGACGAGAGCAGCTTTATGAGATTTGTGGTCGAGCTTGAGTCGCGGCGGTGCAACCTCCCCTTTGATAAAGTCAATTCTGCCTCTGTTTCCCCCGAGAAGAAGCTTAAAGAGCCTCCCAAGGAATGCATTGAAGTTCAGGGAGACTCATCGCCCGAGAAGGAGAAGATTAGCTCGAGGCGTTCCCTCTCGCCGCCAGTCATCCCGTCTACACCTGCTGTCGACCTTTGCTCAGAGAGTTCAGAAAGTCAAAGTCAGAGTCAGAGCCAGAACCAGAGTATGAATCAGGGTGGAAGCCAGAGCAAGAGGAAGAGGAAGCGAAGTGCCAAGTACGCCGAGACACGCCGCAAAAGAAGACGGTCAGCCGACCCCACGGGGCCGGATCAGGGCGAACAGAGCCAACAGGCACCTCAACCCCAAGTCAGTGGTTCGCCTATACCGACCGTGCGTCGGTCATCTAGGCGAAACGCAGGGCAGAAGGGTAAGAAGCAGCAAGGCAAGGATACCCAAGAGTCGCCGAGCAAGCAGGCAAAGGAAGCACACGCGGCCAAGACTCGATCGAGCAACTTGGTGCGCGTCCGGGATGGCGGAGACACAGACGAGGAGCTCTTATCGCAGCTGGTGACGGAGTCTAATGCCGCTTCGCAAAGCCAGTCTCAACAGGAAACAGATTTCGAAGTTCCCGGCGCTGTTATCGAGGATTCTATGGAACTTGTCGACGCTGAGGTCGAGTCTTCTCAGGAAGAGACAAGTGAGGCAGCCGAGCCTGACAACGAGGAAACATCAAAGACGGGTTCAATCATGGATATTCTACGTGGTGGTTTGAATGAGTTACGCGAAGCAGCACTATCACGGGACGAAGTATACCAGCTGGAAGACATGTTGATGGACATGAAGCGAGAATTGTTTGAGGCGGAGAGGCGTGGAAGACGTTGAAACATGGCCAAACAAGCATCGAATGCATGGTTTTGGCTGGTGAGGAATTTCGGAACTGCTTACAACACCCTGTATACCTCCCAGCATAGCTTTTCAGGTTTGGTTTGTGATATCTCCTGTCATGATGGAAGCAGATACCTACCTAACTACATAAGTACTACAGAAATACGTAGATACATAAGTTAATGAAACAAAGGATACCCATAAATGAACATGCCGAATCTCGTCGTGAAAGAAAGTAAAGCTTTAACGGAAGAGGGGGGAAATCTGGGGAATGTCGGGGTAGTTAACGTAAACGGCATTCCAACAAAGGAAACTCGCGATGATTGCATGTAACGCTGTATGTTAATTATTGAGCACGGCAGCACGGGGAAGCGTGATGTGGAGGATCGTCAAGAGGGAGAGTGAGGGAAAAAAGAAAAAGAGGGACGTGGGGAAATGGGATGGAGGTCGGGTTTCCTAAAGTGGCAATCCGAGGGAGAAGGGCAGGGGGGAGTCCACAGATGGTGGAGATCTACTCATGAGCAGGGATCAAGCCCAATCGTAGATGTTAGATGAGCCTTTTGCTCTACTCAGAAATACTCCATATTGGCGCGTCATCTCACAGCACCACTATGTAGCTTTTCGTACCCATGAGAAGCAACTACTCCGTACGGGGTTCGGAGACGGGACGGTTGGGAGATGCGGTACGGCAATTGGAGTGACAGTGGTAAGATAAGAGGGAGGGAGAGATGGCTTACGATTGGATTTATTTAGAGGAGGGTTTAATATCAATAAATGAGGTATTCTAGAGCATCATGGCCTTTGATTCGATAGTAGTGTGTGTGTGGCTTTAGAAGGATCTCGCGATATAAGAGAGTGCCCGAGGTTTAATCTGGACAACAAGTCCCAGCGTTGGGCTGACAAAACACCCGACTCGATGCATGGATATACCTATCCTATGTTGACCGTTTTGCTGCTGCCTGGCATGATCTAGGTCCACGCTAGCCCAGGTCATGGTTTTATCAAGTTTAAGTGAAGTTCGCAGCAAGCGTTCGCCGCACCAACAGAACGGGTGTGGCCGGGGACCAAAGCGGAAGAGATGTACGAAGACAGAGGACCACTCGACAGAACGGGTCTCCATGGCTTGTTTTAGACAAGCTTGATGCGGCTTCAAGAAACAGGTTCGTCCGTGTTGGAAACACGAGTGAGAGGACGGATGTAATAGTGTGTCGTCTTTTGGTAACACGGCGACTAGCACACGATTAAATCTTGTTGACCAGATGGAGGGACTATAGTGATGTACTCGGTACTATAGTTTTGAATCCTAGGTCTGTAATCTATCTTGTTGTTGCTGTTCCATTCGGAAATTTCTCTGCTTTGACGAGGCAACGTCTGTCTATCTCCAACGCTAATCTCGATGTCTTGATATCGTTCCGCATGATGTAGCGCAGTAATTACTCCCGTATTTTTCAGCTACATAGGTCATGAGCAGGGGTATGACCCAATCAGATAGCTTGATCAGTAAGTACGAGGCGGGACTGTCAGGAGTCAAGACATGCCCGTGAGATTCCCGGACCCCGTCGCCGCGCCGGCGATACGGCAATGAAGAAACGATTGTCCACGGCGTGGCGCCGGAGAGGTACGTATCTTGCCAATTCGAGCAATTCATCTCTTGGGCCTTGTGAACTTTGTCTGCCCATTAACTAGTAGAATACTGTACGGAGTACAATTCCAGTGTAGGAAACCCGAGGAGGAACAAGCGCAAGCAACAGAAGCCTCCTCGTCCGACTGACATTTCAACTACACAGCAACTCAAGCATCGCGATGCCAATATCCCATTCGGCCCGCCTGTGGCTCGAATGACGTCAACAAGCCTCGAGAATGGAGCTCTGCAGGAGCTAAAAAGTCGATGGAACAAAAGGATTGGAACATAAGGACTAACGTTAACAGGCGGTTGATATCCGAGGCGGGACGGCGGAGAGGGTCCTTCTGCAAGCTGTTACGGTCAGCGACCCATTCCTCCGTCGCAAACGTCCATTATTGGGTCCTCCCTGGTTAGTATGGAGCAGGGGAGCCGCAGTTTGGCTCTCAGGCGCGGCAAATGGCACGTTTCTGACTGTTCAGGGACCAGACAAGGGGGCAGTCTCTCCGTTCTTGACGGGGCCAGAAGCAAAAAAGACGGCGGAATCGGAGACGGGTTTGTAATGGGTCAGCTGGAACGTCATTGTGCAGGATTGGGCGCGGAATCGGACCCCGTTCCTTCACGAGCCTGCGATGCCACGATGCGGTGACCATCGAGAGACTCGATTCGCGCGTTCCCTCGCTCACCTGGGCCCCGAGAAGGTTAAACGAGCGCCTAATCTAACGTGTGCATGAGAGGCCGGGGATTTTGCTACCGCGTCGTTGGTTTGCCTCGTTTAGCCGTGGAGGTGGAGGGGGGACACACACCTTATTTTGCACTCCCAAGGCTGAAAGAGAAGACGTTGGGCCTTTTATATCCAGGCCGAATTTCACATATGTTTCAGTTGTCATGGTCGATCAGCCAAGAGCCCAGCTGTCAGAAGCAGAGCCTCACTGCTGAGTATGTAGTCCGTTCGTCAGCGCCATGGCGGTCGCCATATTTCGAGCTTGACTTTCTTGTCCCGTTCTTGCCCTTGGAAGTTTTGGTGGAGAGGTGCAAGGATGGGTCTACTTGGCAATTTCATCACGTGATCTTAAAGCCAGCCACCACCCACCACCTCAGGAACCAAGGTTTTGGGTATCCGTACTGCATACTCCGTACTCCATACATATGTACTTGTCGGATAACTCATGCACGAAACATGCTAGTTGAACAAGACCTTGAAAACCCTCAGTTCAGGGTCTTGGCGACCCTTTTCCTTTCCGTTCGTCTTCTTCATCGTATCGGCACCGACCGCTGTGGGCGAGTAACCTCGATGGTCCAGCCTCGAGCCATCACCAATTTGAACGGGATGAAAAGGAAGGCTTTCGGTTTGATGGTGAAACGGAGCTTATCCCCGGAAAGCCAAAAACAAAAGAAACCGGAGCCGAAGCGAAAACGTTCTGGAGGAAGAAGAAGAGGCTAGGGAAAAAACAGTGGAGGCGCCAAGAAGGCTCGTCTTTCAAACCTCAGTTTGACGCGCTTGGGGATGACGTCGTTTCTTCCCCATGCCTCTCCAGGCATTTTCTGTGGGACCATGTCCGCTTCCCCAACTCACGCAAGAAAGACTGCGGAGGCGAGAGGGTGAATCTGTGGGTGGTTGTTGTTGTTGTTCCGCCGCGGCTGTAGCGGTACCTACAGTATGTATCAGAGACCCAACCCAACAGACAGCTTGTGCCTCGGCCGTTGACATTGTCCTAATCTGCTTCCTGACTCAGATACTCGCGTGATTCGCAGAGATCCCTTTACTCTTGACCTTCGTGGTCGTGCAGGGGTCAGAGTGTACGTACTGTACACTACACAAGGCACATCCACACTCACATCCATGGATCCATCCATCACGACGGCCAAGGTCAAGGGCCAAGGTCTGAGACGCCAGCGTGGATCCAGTACTCGGCTTGACTCGCTTGCGCTGCAGTACAACCCGAGAAGCCTTTCCGTCGGGTGCGTCTGAGTGATCATCGCTGAGGCCTCTTCTTTGTATAAAGCCCTCGAGGCTCCCGCTCATCTCAGCCTCTTGTCTCGTGCTGTTCGTGATCTCGGCTCTCATCCGTCTCTTACAAGGTTGGGTTGGGCAGACAGCTTCAAGCGCCTCATCCTTCAACATCATGTTGTTCAAAAAGTTCCTCGGCCTTCGAGGCCCTGTACTCAACTATGCCATCAGCACCATTGCCGGCGCCGATTTCCTGCTCTTTGGTTACGGTAAGCCTCCGCAGCTTGTACCAATGACCCAAAGACCATGTGGCTAACAGCTGTGCTCGCAGACCAAGGTGTCATGGGCGGTATCTTGACCATGCCTCAGTTCATGAGAGACTTCCCTGACCTGGACCCGGAACCGGTCGATTACGAAATCTCTGCTACTCTCTCCAAGAACCGGTCCAACTACCAAGGTATTGCCGTGTCGTCGTACAACTTGGGCTGCTTCTTCGGTGCCATCATCACCATCTTTATTGGCAATATCCTTGGTCGAAGAAAGATGATCATGCTCGGCACCAGCATCATGGTTGTCGGAGCTATTCTTCAGGCCTCTGCCACCACTCTCGAACACTTCATCATTGGGCGAATCATCACTGGTATCGGTAACGGCGGAAACACATCCACTGTACCCATGTGGCAATCCGAGACGTGCTCTGCTCACAAACGCGGCAAGCTGGTCATGATCGAGGGCGCCCTCATCACGGCCGGTGTCACCATCTCATACTGGGTTGATTTTGGCATGTACTTTGTCGACAACTCTGCATCTTGGCGTTTCCCACTGGCCTTGCAGATTGCCTTTTGTCTGTTCATCATGGCTTTTGTTATGGACTTGCCCGAGTCCCCTCGTTGGCTCATTCTCAAGGGACGGGACGACGATGCGCGAGAAGTCATTGCTGCCATCGCCGACAAGGAGCTTCACGACAAGTACGTTGACAACGAGTTCACTTCCATCAAGGACACCGCCATAGAGATGAGCAAGGGCAGCTTCTCGGACCTGTTCCTGCGCAACAAGAACCGCAACCTCCACCGCACTGCCCTCGCGTTCGTCAACCAGATGTTCCAGCAGATCTCTGGCATCAACCTCATCACCTACTACGCCGCCCAGATTTACAAGAAGCTGGGCATGTCTGGTCACATGCCCCTCCTGCTGGCTGCCTTGAACGGTACCGAGTACTTCATTGCCTCGTGGCCCGCCGTCTGGTTGGTTGAGCGTGTTGGACGCCGCAAGCTGATGCTCTTCGGCGCGACCGGCCAAGCTTGCACCATGGCCATCCTGGCTGGTGTTGGAGTACACGACTATAACAAAGGCTGCCAGATTGCTGGCGTTGTGTTTCTCTTCGTCTTCAATACCTTCTTCGCTATCGGTTGGCTGGGTATGACTTGGCTGTACCCTGCCGAGATCACCCCTCTTCGAATTCGAGCACCTGCAAACGCCTTGAGCACGTCGAGCAACTGGATCTTTAACTGGTTGGTAAGTACTTTGACTAAATCCCTTTGATGAAGACCATCACTAACAAACCTTTCACTAGGTCGTCATGATCACTCCCCCTGCGTTCGCAAACATCGGAGGCCACACCTACACCATCTTCGCCGTCATCAACGCCATCATGGTCCCTTCAGTCTACTTCTTCTTTCCCGAGACGGCATACCGATCTCTCGAAGAGATGGACACCATCTTCCAGAAGGTCACTGGTGCCAAGGGAGCTTTGGACGTGGTCAAGCAGGCCAAGATCGAGCCCCGACGTTATGACAACGACGGCAACCTGCTCATCGCCGTCGAGGAGGTGGACGAGAAGGCCCACGCTGAGCACCGAAGCGGCAGCTCGAGCGGCCACAGCGGCACACCCGCCAACGCCGCCATGTTCACCTCGACAGATGAGGAGAACCAGCGTCGAGCGGAGTAAGAAGCGTTCTCATATCGAGAATGCCGTCTATGTCACGCTCGCTTTAATGAAATGATGGCTACTTGTACGAGTCCTAAGCTGTAAAGACAGCACTGAACTCAGAGTTATTGAATGAGTAAAAATACCCCGTGTTGCCAGTTTGGCAAGGGGAGATAGGAGGAGGGGGTTGGTTGTGGATGTAACTGGAGAGTTGTGCGCGATAAGCTATACCGCATAGATACCCAAACTCACATGGCTTTTATTTTAATTTCCAATGATATTCTCGTGGTGAATCATGGTGATTTATAACATTTATCTTGTTCGACATGGTGCTCTGGGCGCATAGTTACTATAGCCGAAGACCTTGCTCGATGAAGAGTACTCGTCCATACGAGTTTGACGCCTTTTTGCTAGATGACGATGGACTTAAAACGGTTGGTTTGTTTAGTTCTCTCGCATGATGTGGTTAATTTTCTCTCTAGTCTCCCATACCGACACCAAAATCATGATGTCCTAGCCAGTATCTTACCCAGCACAAGCACATAACTACATATCGTCGTCCTCATCAGCTGCCTTCTCGACGAGCAGATATCTGTTCCTGCTAGAGCTCTCGTCATACTCGTGTTCAACGGCAAGTTTCTGCAGATGCCCAATGATGTTCTCAATCGTAGTATCCTTCTTGCTGCGATTCTTCCTCCCAAGGTTGTTCAGCCACGAGACCTTGTTGAGGATGAAGTATACAATAGCAATGACGATGGTCACACCGAAGGAGTAAAGCCATATCACTACCACGGTAACAATATCAGTCCAGCCGTTATCAGATTGCGACCAATGGTCGACAGGAGAGTCGACTTCTCCTGTGCCTGACAGCCAACCGAACAAGCAGAAGAGGGTCGCAATAACATCCACACCCAGTATGGCTCCAACGAGCTGCCAGGAAGGCCAGGTCTTGCCGCCTCTTGTGACGAATATGAGCCAGTTCTCAGTCAGGGCTACCTCGAGGAATAGTACTTCCTGGACTGAGCCAAAGTTCTTGACGATACCACCACTGGGTAGGTACATGCTTCCACGAATGACCCAAGTCCCTATAGCAAGGAGAATGCCCAGGACAACACTCACAACCCAGATCTTTGGTAGCTGCCATTCAACTGGCCGCGGCTCCCAGTGGGCGTTATCGTATGCCACGGCAACGGTGGCCAGGTCGGCAAACAGGGCCAAGAAGACGATCAGGTCTACGCGGATGGTCTCGTTGATGATGATCATGGATAGCGTCAGGTATATCTCGAGGTGCAGACACAGCGCGATACGGTATTGGATATACGCCTTCATCCGCTGGAAGATCTTGCGTGACGTCTTGATTGCGAGAACAATGGTGCTCAAGCCTGGCGCAAGAAAGACGATATCAGCTGCCGCCTGGGCAGCTTCTGAGGCGCCCTCGACAGCGATACCGCAGTCTGCCTTTTTCAGAGACGGAGCGTCGTTGACGCCATCTCCAGTCATTGCTGTGAGATGACCTCGCTGCTGGAGCATTTCGACAACGGTGTACTTGTGCTCGGGAAACACTTCAGCAAAGCCATCGGCGCGTTCGACGAAGTCGTGTTGTACACTCCCAGAGAGGCCGCCGTGGATAAGCCTCTCCGAGTTGTAGACTTTGGTGCCGAGAGATAGCATCTTGCATGTCTCTTTGGCAATGGCGATGGCATCACCCGTTAGCATCTTGACGGGTACGCCGAGCTGCGCTGCTTCGATGATTGTCTGTGCCGTATCCTCTCGCGGAGGGTCGAACATGGAGAGCAGCCCAAGGAGAATCCAATCGCCGTCGTTCTTTTTGTAGGCGACACCTAGGGAGCGGAAACCTCGTCGGGCAAACTCCTGGGCTTTCTCTCTGTACACTCTTCCGACGTCTTCGGGGCAATTGGCCAGCTTTAGGATCGCACGCGGTGCTCCCTTGGCACATGTGTATCGGTCATTGCCCAGGTGGCATTCAGTAGTGATTCGCTTTGAGACTGGGTCGAACGGGGTGAATGACTCGGTTGTCCAGCCTTGCTGTAGGATCTCACGGGCTTTGGGATAGCGCTTGAGAGTGAGTATGGTTACCTTGTCGATAGGATCCAGGGTCTTGATATTGTGAGATGATGCCAGTGCTGCAACGGCCATCATCCAGTCGGCATCTTGACCTTCGGAGACGAAGGGATCTCGGATGCTCAGCTTGTTGGCAGTCAAGGTTCCAGTTTTGTCCGAGCAGAGAATATCAACACCCTGTCGTGACCTTGTCAGACTAGATAGTACGCACCACGCAGGTAAAGAAGACTCACAGCAAGCGATTCAATGGCCGTCAACTTCTGCACGATTGCCTTTTGCTTTGCGAGATAGGCAGCCCCTACCGCAAGAGTAGTTGTGGTAACGACGGGCAGACCGACAGGCACGCCAATGATCAAGAGCACCAGCGCGTAATGGAGCAAGTTCTGCGAGCCTGGCTCTGCCATGCCAACATGGTGGTAGAAGCCGCCGATCCAAGAAGCCAGTATCCAGAACATGACCAAGACTAGGAGGGATGTACCAATGTTGTTCATTACCGCTTTGAAGTGACCCTGGTCCTTTGCTCCCTGGACGAGATTCGCTGTACGGCCGACAAAGGATTCTCTGGCCGTCGTCTCAACAATGGCATATGCCTTGCCACGTTTGCACCCGGTTGTGTAATAGACAAGGTCGCCCAAGTACTTCTCAACTGCCAGTGACTCGCCGGTAATGGCGGACTGGTCGATGGCGACAAGAGGGCGGCTGCGGTAGTCTGCTGTAGGCTGTTTTGAACCACGGCGACTCTCTTGGTTGTCGTCTTCTTCCTTGTCCTGGTCTGAGTCTTCGCTTCGGTCAAGCTTGTCTTCGGCTCTCAGACGCTTATACACCTCAAAGTCCTCAGGCCGGCTGAAGTCACAGAGGAGACGTGCATCGGCGGCTACTGTGCTGCCTTCTTGTATGATGAGCTAGAGCAGCCTCGTCAGTCCATTGTACCTTTACTAGTCATGTAAAGGAGGAGAAAGGAGGGACATGGCTTACTATGTCTCCGGGAACTATCTCTCGTGCTGGAATCTCCTGCTCTTGACCGCCTCTGAGGACCATGCAACGCATGGCAATGTCGCCTTTCAAGCTCGCAACGACGTCGGCAGCCTGCTTTTCCTGGTAGAAGCCAACAAAAGCGTTGAGGAGCAGGATGCCCAAGATGACTCCAAAGTCTACCCAGTCACCAAGACCAACAGCGAGCAGCGCAGCGACCTCCATGACTGCTCCTCGTCAGTTCCATATACACAATGGGACAAGAAGCTTACCGTAAAGGATAGGACCCGTAAAGAAGCCCAGGAACTTTAAAAAGAGGTTCTCCTTGTCCGCTGTCAGCTCGTTCCATCCGCTTGTCTTCCTTCGAGTCTCTACGTCTGAGGAGCTGAGCCCCTCGCCAACGTCAGTCTGGAACCACGAATCTGGGACTCCGGGCTTTTCTGCCTTATCGGCCGGAGTTTCTGTTGCGCCAAACTGCCACCATCGCTTCTTGCGAGTCTTACTATCCCCCTCGTCTTGGTCTTGGGCGCCGCGGCTTTCACGGTAAGTGCTGATGTACTTCTCCAAGGCGGCATATTCGTCGAGGTTGTCGGCGATTGGGGTAGCAGTGCTGCCAGAGCGACCTCGCCCAGTGCCGTTGGCCTCTATATCATTGAGTCCAGATGAACCCTTCTTTCGATGATGAAGGAAGCGAGACATAACTGAAAGGCTCGAAGGGCGATGGGGAAATGGTAGAGATGAGAAGAGTACAGTCAAGAGAGAAGGGGATGAGTGTGGTTTGATCAAGGTGCAGACGCGTCTCGGGCTTTATACCATGGTCTTGATCAATGGAACATTCACGGAATGTTCCTTGAACTTGGCTCTCAAACTCGGCTGTTCGGCCGGTTCAATAGACTGTTCACTCTGTACACAGCTCAAGCACAACAGCCGAGTGATCCGAGTAGATGATAGTGTGGTCAACATATCAACGCTTCTCTATGTCGCCAGCCGTTGAAGCCGACGCCAAACTCTCAGCTCTGTACTCAACCGCGTCGCGAGCATCCGAGATATCATCAACATCCGGCAGAACCGAGAAGCTGTATCAGTAACAAGTTTCTTACCCAGTGCGGATGTCACACCCCGGTTGCGCGGCACACAAACGGCCCGTCGAGATCGTCATCAATGTCTCTTTCGCCCTGGCGAGAATAATGATGGAACAAGTTTAAAGCGAAGCATTTTGCGGGAATCTGCACTTGGAGGTTATCCCCATACAAATGTGCTCATCTTCACGTCACCGTATTCTTCTCTCTACCCCTCTTGAGGCATCCATCTTCTGTTAGGGTTTGGGTCGGTTTGTGGCTGCAAAGTGACTGGAACTTTCACCAAAAGAAGTATATATGTACTGTAGATGTTATCGCTAAAATATGACTTGCAGTAATTCCAGAAGAGCCGGACTTACAAAGACATGAAAATATGGAAAGGAGCCCGCAATTGACACTGAATGAGAAAATACACAAAGTAATAGCGAACACCAAACAACTAGGAAGCATGAGGGACAATAAGAGAAGCCTGCAGATACACGTAGGATGGGCGAGAGATGGCCGAATCTTGCGTACCGGGTCCGCCCATAATTGTAGATGAACACATTCGCATCTTGTTTCTAGTGCTGTCTGATATGCTCCATTCTGTGATATATTACCGTGGCATGCCCTGGGTCGGTTGTTTGATGTTGCCCTTATGAGTGTCCATCTCCCGTTCTTTTGGTGGTGATGCTGTGTATCACAAGCAGCATCTGAGACGTGTTTCAGCTCAAGCCTCGCAGCTTCAACCGCTGCGTGTAGGGGCTCTAAATAGCAGCAAGTCCCACAAATCTACAGCAGGAGTTGAATTCATTGGCCAGTCTGTAGCTACCCCGCCATTCATCGTGTTCCACATGCCACCTCCTCCTCCCTTCTCTGTCTCTTGCCATGTTTGACATGACAGCAAAGTCTCACAGCACACAGCACGGAACAAGGGCAACAATTTATCCGTCTTGGTATTCTAGAGAACAAGGTAGACACAATCCATCATCTTCTTCTCTCTTAAAGACTTCGCTTTCGTTATCATTCTCTAGCATATCTGCCCTCATCAAGTACAGCTTAACTATTCCTCTAAACCCCCCACTCGGACCTCTCAACCCCACTTCCGTCATCCGCCGCATCCAGCTCCGTCGACTCCAACTCGGAGCTCAGTCTTCGGTCACATCTTCCTTTGATCTCCTGCAACAAACTCTCCCAGCTCCAGACGAATAACACTTCCTACCGTTATCATGGTCGACCGTCCCAATAAGCCCTCCGCGCTGGCCTCAACCCCCGCTGCGCCTCCTCAACCGACCGTCAACATCACTCACGAGCAGTCGCGCGTCTCGGCCGCTCTTCCAACAGGCGAGAGCGTCCAGGTTCTCCTCCACGGCGCCACCGTTATCAGCTGGAAGGATGCTTCCGGGTCCGAGAAGCTCTGGGTGAGCGAGGCTGCTGCTTTCGATGGTAGCGCTCCTGTGCGAGGCGGTATCCCCATTGTCTTCCCGGTACGACTATTCTCCCCATGCTCCGTCGCATGTGGCGTCTTTGCTGATAATCACCACCTATAGGTCTTTGGAACTGCTCCGGACCACGAAGCCACCTCCAAGCTCCCCCAGCACGGCTTCGCGCGCAACTCACGCTGGGAGTTTCTCGGCAAGTCCACCAGCGAAGGCTCCAGCTCCAGCGTTAAGCTTGATTTTGGCCTATCTTCTGAGAGCATCTCCGACGAATTCAAGTCTCTGTGGCCCTACAAGTTTGCTCTCATCTATAGCGTCTCTCTTGAGCGGGAGAGCCTGAACACGACACTCGTCGTCACCAACGACGGCGATGTTCCCTTTGACTTCCAGACACTGCTGCACACCTACTTCAAGATCGATGTACGTTCAACTTGTGGTATGCTTCAGCACTAAGACTGACACAAACCAGGACATCACCTCCACAGAGGTCACCGGCCTCGATAACTCAACATTTTTCTCCAAGCTTTCGGGCACAGAGGAGACTCAGTCTGGTGGCATCACATTTTCCGGCGAGACTGACCGCGTATACACGCCCGTCAACGGTCCTGCCCACCCTGTTGTCATAAAAGAGGCTGGCACAGCACGCCTCCGTATCGTCCGTGACAACCTCGACCAGGTCGTCGTCTGGAATCCCTGGGTCGACAAGGCCCAAGCCACCAAGGACTTTGCGCCCAAGGATGGCTGGAAGAACATGCTCTGCGTCGAGCCCGGCACTGTCAAGGGGTGGCAGAAGTTGGAGAAGGGCGACGCATTTGAGGCGGCGCAGACCATCTCCCTGGCTTGACACAGAGGAAGTGCATCGAAGGTTGGAAGCAGAGCTATGAGGTACAAGATTTGACGGACTCACCAAACAATGACATGAAACGGACAGAAGTAGCATTTCTTTTGCGCTTTGATTGGAGAAGATGGAACAAAGAAGCCAGCGTACTTGGCACCAAATGGATTCAGAAATAAAAAGAGACAATGAGTAAACGACCAGCATGGGATCTGCTTCTTATTTGATTGTGATATTTTCAGATTAAAATTGGATGCGTAGCCTGATGACTAGATTTGACCCTCAAATTCAGAGCTTCTTATAGCAAGCCTCTTGCAATATCATCTCATCGTACCCTTTTACACGTTTCCTACTTAACTTGTCTCAGCTCATACATACACCACGACCCCAGCTTCAAGCCGACTCCTTCTTTTGCTCCTGCGAAAAATGATCCGCAACCAAGAAAGCCAGCTCTAGCGCCTGCTTCTCATTCAGTCTAGGATCGCAGAAGCTCGTGTAGTTTGTAGACAAGTCATCCTCATCCAGACCCTCGCTGCCGCCCAGACACTCAGTGACGGCGTCACCAGTAAGCTCCAGGTGCATGCCACCCAGGTAGCTCCCCTCCTGCTTGTGGATACGCAGCGTCTCCTGCAGCTCGCGGTAGATGTCACCGAAGCGGCGCGTCTTGATGCCCGCGGGCGTGGACAGGGTGTTGCCGTGCATGGGATCGCACTGCCAGACGACGGTGCGGCGGTACTCGGAGTCCTCGACGGCGCGGATGTGCGTCGGGAGGAGATCGCCCACGCGCGCGGCGCCGTAGCGCGTGATCAGGGTGATCTTGCCCGGCTCGCGGTCCGGGTTCAGCGTGCGCAGCAGGGAGAGGAGGTCGGAGGCGGGTGTGGTGGGGCCGACCTTGATGCCGATCGGGTTGGCGATGCCGCGGAAGAACTCGACGTGGGCGTGGTCGATCTGGCGCGTGCGGTCGCCGATCCAGATGAAGTGCGCCGACGTGTCGTAGTACTCCTTTCTCGGGGTGTCGTCGCCGGCCGGGGGCGTGGGGCTGTAGTTCCGTGCGTCCGGAGCGGGCTTTTCGAGAAGGCGGGTCAGAGCCTCCTCGTACTCGAGGAGGAGGCCCTCGTGGCTCGTGAAGAGCTCGACAGAGTCAAGCTCGCCAGGCCGGGCGTTGATGACCTGCAAGAAGCGCAGGGTCTGCTGGATGCTCGAAGCAATGGTCGAGTATTTGGACTTTAGCTCCGGGTCCCGCACATGGCCGAGACCCCAGTCGAGAGGCCGGTGAAGGTCCGCAATGCCGGAGGCGAGAGCGGCGCGGATGTAGTTGAGAGTCGCAGCGGAGTAGTGGTAGGCCTTGACAAGACGTCCAGGGTCAATCGTGCGGTCCTCGAGTCGGAAGCCGTTGATGATGTCGCCCTTGAAGCTAGGGACCTCTTTTCCATCAACCATCTCAGTCGGACTAGACCGCGGCTTCGCGTACTGCCCCGCCATGCGACCGATACGCACAACACGCTTGTTTGTACCCCAGATCAAGACGACACTCATCTGCAGGAGAAGCTTGATCTTGCTCTCGATGGGGCCCTGGCGGCAGTAGTCGAAAAGCTCTGCGCAGTCGCCGCCCTGGAGAAGAAAGGCGTTTCCCTGGGCGACATCGCGGAGGTGAGCCTTGAGGGCATTGATCTCGTTTGGGTGGACCAGAGGAGGGAGGCTGGTGAGTTCTTCGACGGCCGAGGCGAGGGGAGCAGCGTCGGGATAAGAGGGCGCTTGCTTGACGGGCTTTGACCGCCAGGAGGAGGGTTCCCAAGAGGCCATGCTAAGTGATAATGTCGACTCCTCGTCGATGAGAGCGAGTCAGGAAACTCTGCGGGACCTGCCACGCACAAAAAATAGCAAGAGTAACTAGTGAGTCTGCTTCTCCTTATACAGAAAGATCCTGGGTATCTCGTTTGTGTTTTTTGAATTCGTAAAAGTGACGAGGGTATGAATGAGTCACAGTTCAAAGGACATACAAACAACAAAGAGATGCCCCTCAAGACACACCCTGGACAAAATATGAAGCTTGTGAAAGTCAATTGACGAATAAAGTGGCTTGGCATCCGACGGTAGCCAGCAAAAGTGTGGCTAGCTGTGGCGCAAATCCCCATACTTTAACTATCCCTTTAAGGCCCACAAGCCTCCAGTCCGTACTCCGCCCCACATGACCCCTGTGATCTCAGAATACAAATAGGGTACTCCGTACCTGACAGCTAAATTACTATGTGAATCTTTTTGAACAGAACAATGACTACGGCTTCAATTCCTAGCTTATCAGGGTCATCAACAAGGGCAGCCTAGGTCAAAAGTAACCAAAGGCATCCTCTTGCGAAGGTGGGCGGCAATAAGAGGCAGACAAGGTATAGCTGCAAAAAGTGTGATGTTGCGATTTGTAGCAACCTGAACTGCTGGGACTTCTATTATGGGCTATCTTAGGTGTGAAAATAGGTACCGATTGTTTGATACATTTTAATTGGCTTGACCCCTCGTTCGTGACCAGTTTGGAGGCTTGTGGGCCTCAAAGGGATACCTGCCCCTCCAAAGCCCCCACCATCAACCTCAAGCTCTCTCCCCCAAGTTCAACTTAACATCTTCAGACACTCACCAACAATGTCCGCCACAGACGAGACCCCTTCCCAGACCGCAAAGTCCGCCGAGGACCGCAAGGCCGCATCGGCCCTCGAGAATCTCGATGCCGACTCCCCCTCGACAGCTCAGAACGTCGACGCTGATGCCGCCAACAAGGCCATGAAGACGCTCGCCGGCGCAAAGTCGACCAACGCCTCCGCCACCTCCAACAAGAACGTCAAGGTCGATCCCGCCGACGTGGCGCTGCTGGTCGACGAGCTCGAGCTGCCAAAGGCAAAGGTCACGGAGCTGCTCAAGAGCAACGAGGGAGATGCTGTCAAGGCCATGAGGGCCTTTGTTAAGGCTTAGGCTGGTCAATGATATCACCATTCGACTTGGGCATATTATAACGCAGACCTGACAGTCATGATTGAACGACTTCCAAGCGAGAATCAGTGCAGTAGAAGGGTTTACAGGTTCAGGGTACATGTACGGAGTCCCAGTACGCTCCCATGAGTCTTCGCTTCACAATAGAAGAGGGTCACACATAGTCAACAAATGGCGATCGTGTTGCAATCGACAACAAGTAAACACTCAAAATATGCTTACATAGACGACCACCCAAGAATACTTAATCAAACCACCCAACGCCAATTATTGGTCCTGTCTGTCCTGTGGTATCCAGTTACAAAAAGAGTGTATACCATTGCCATGTCGACAAGTAAATCACACTCCGAACGCCCCTTTGATCCTATTCCATGTACAATAGTCCGACTTGTGTCAGACTTATAATTCTCACTGCCAGGTTCGCGCTAACGGGCTGCCGATCTTGGGTGCAAACTGCAGGCTCTTCCGGCGAGCAGCCATGAGACGCTTGAGGACATGATCATCCTTGTCGTGGCTGAGGATGCCGGCACCCAACTCGCGATACATGTTTGACTTGGGAGGGCACGTTCGCATAAGCATAGCATCCTTAGTAGGAGACTCATCCAAGTCATCCTCGTCATCGTAGTCGCCGGCTGAGGGCGTTTCAGGGGCAAGGTTAGCGGCGTACCGCGCAATAGCCTCCGGAGCTGGGGTCTTGGGGACAGGCGTCAAGATGACACCAGACCAATCATGATCCTCCATTTCCTCGTCGTCATCTGCGTGGTCCGAAGGCGTAAACATCCAGGCCGTACTCTGGCGGCGGTTGATGGGAGTTGTGGGAGTCGTGTGAGAACCTCCCTTGGTAGGGCTGCTCACAAGAGTCCCATTCATGTTCGCCAACGCCGTGGGCTCCATGCTCTTACGGCGACGAGATCCGCCACGAGGTGTTTGCTTAGTATTGATTCTGAATGGGGCTTCCTCGAGCCATTCGTTCTCGCGCTCGCAGCTAATACTGTTAGTACATACGTTGCTCAACGGTGGAATGGACTTGACTTACTCAAGCACCCAACTGACCCCGACACACTGGACAATTCCG
The DNA here is from genome assembly GCA_017140175.1 of Fusarium staphyleae. Lineage (NCBI taxonomy): Eukaryota > Fungi > Ascomycota > Sordariomycetes > Hypocreales > Nectriaceae > Fusarium > Fusarium staphyleae. The sequence goes on from JADDON010000024.1 coordinate 79,423, forward strand.
TTGCTCTCCCGAACCTTCTCCAGTGTGCGCTTACTACCATCCTTGAAGACAACGTGCGTGATTCCAACCTTGGAGGATGTCACGTCGTTGCTGGCACCGCTAGGGTTCCAACTCCACGTCTTCACACACTTGGCTCCCATCTGAGTGAGCAGCTCCACAAAGATGCTGCTGGCATCAGCGCCTTCGCTGGTGTGCACATCGACAAAAACGACGGCACCACGAAGCAGGGCAGGGTCAACATCTCGCCGAGGAGTCCGCGCAGGAGTTCCCATCGAGGACCAGAGTTCAGACTTTGAGGGGGTGATAGGGGCGGGGGTGGCAGGAGCAGAAGGTGGCTCGACAAAGGTCGTCGTCAAGCTCTTCCGATCTTTGACAGGTGAGTACGAGATGACTGTGGCGTTTCTTGTAGGGCCAGCAGGTCGCTTGGGCGCAACTCGCGAAGCACTGAAGCTGCGCTTCTTGAGAGGAGTGGGGGTCGAGCTATCGGCAGGCTTGAGAGGCACCTTTGTCGTGGTGTGGAACATCTTCATCACCGGACGAACAGGGGTTACAGGGCCAGAAGCCTGAGAGACAGCCATGGCAGGGTCGGTAGGCACCTCATTCTCGTCACCATACTCCTGGCTGGCTTCGGAGAGGGTATCATCAAATGCCTCGGTGTTGACGACCTCATCAAGGTCCTCAGACTCCATCAAGGACATCTCGTTGGCCTCATGAGCCAGGGCAACATCCTCCTTAGTCACCATGATATCGTCAAACGACGGCTCCTGAAGCAGCGGGGGCCTGCTCTCTTGCGGGTTGTCCATACCCGCTCGCACAGTCATCTCATCCTCAAAGAAATGGTTCACGGCTGGAGAGGATTCCGAGCCAGGAGTAGCCGTTCGCTCAGGGAGGGCGATAGGCTCATTAGAGTGATCTTCTTCTGCAGAAGCGAGAGGAGCGATCTTGATGGGTGTGCTAGCAGCCCACGAACCAAATCGCTCAGCCAGAGCACTAAAGCCTCCAAGTGAAGCTCGGGAAGTCTCTGCTCCGGTCGCCTGGGTCCTAGGCGTCTTGCTTGTGAAGGGAGTCGGGGTGGTTGGCTCTCGGCGCTTGGTAGGTACTTGCTCGTCATCTGAATCCGAATCCATATCTAAACAAGGATCCAGGTCCTTGTGCCGGAGCTGGAAGATGGGGTTTTGTCCTTGAACTGGCGATTGTGTAGGCAGTGAGCCGTTGGATGCGGTGAGCTCAGCAGCAGGCTCATCGTCCGGACCGGGAGTCTCTTCATCAATGGCCATGTTGTCGGGCTCTTCAGCAGCTTCGGCTGTCTGCTCAACCAATGGTTCAGCGGCCGGGTCCTCCTGGTCTTCAACAATAGCATCCGTGTAGGTGACGGCCTCTTGGACCTCGATGGCTTCCTCTTCGACCTCGTCAACGATGCCAATGTCCTTGTTCAAAGATGGGTCGGCATGACGGGGCAAGACAGCAGACAGCCGCCCGGGGAAGTGCAGACTCTCCATGGGCTGATTAAAGACGTCGTCTTCCACGACATCAAAGTCACTTCTGGGTTCATCTTCCAGCATGAGCCTCTCGGACGGCCTGGTGTGGTTGGCGGGCGTGGGAGTTCCCAAGACCAACGGCTTCATGGCGGGCGGTTCACCAAGAGAAGCAAGGTCTCGTGGCCGGGGCTCGGTCAGTGGCTTGAGACCTGGCATAGCACGCTTCGGGGGCGACAGAAGCAAGGAAGCCTTCATGGCTGACTGGCTCTGATGAGCCTTGAGACTGGGCCCGACCGTTAAGCCCTTGATTGGCGACTGAGGTCGCTTCGCTGCCGACTGAAGGAGCGAGGTCTTGAATGACGAGACATCTCCAGCCTGAGTATCCGCATCCTGGCAGTTCTTCATTGTAGAACCAGGTAGAAGAACCGGCCCATTTCGACGAGCTGGTGACCTCATTGTGTCCTTGAAAGGCGAGGTCGCTGGTCTCTTAGCCGGTGAGGTGATGGCAGATGGGCCAAGGTCGGGTGGGTTGAGAATAGTGTCGAGTACGATCGTTTCCTCTGTCGATTTGTCTTCAGTAGGCTGAGTGTGGCTCTTCGTGTTGGTCGGGGGCTTGATTGGGTTCTTTCTCATCGACCTGACAGGTGTCATGTCGCCGGCAAGCTCGTCCTCGGAGTCGTCCTTGGAAACGGGTATCTGGGTAATCTTCTTAGGACTCAACGGTTTCTTTTCTGTCGACTCGGCGGATCTTACCGCCGCTCTGGTAGTTCTGGTCCCAGCAGCCGCCCCGCGTTTGGCCGGTCGGCCTCGGAGCCCACCACGAGGTGGTTCCTTGGCCTCGACGGTAGGCTCGATATTCTCCTTATCGGGTTCTTGAAACTTGACGGCCTTCTTGGCAGCAGGCTTTGTTGTGGTGGCAGTGCGGGTACGTGTAGTCTTTCTAGCAGGGGCTACTGCAGACTCCTCGACAGGAGCTGTAGCGACTGCTTTCCGAGGCCTTCCACGGGTTGCCTTGACAGGTGCATGCTCCTCACTTGGAGTTTCTGTGGCTGTCTTCTTTGCTACCCGACCTCGCGTAGCCCTCGCTGGTGCTTCTGCTTCCGGCTCTTCTGCTTTACGTGGACGACCGCGTGGTCGTCTCACGGAGGCAAGATCGTTATGCACCTCCTCTTCATCCTCTTCATGCTCGTCCGCTCTCGTCTTTCGTTTGGCAGCTGTGCTCTTTGTGCCCGCCGTAGCTGTGCTCTTTGCCCGCGCGGCAGCTGTGACGATCTTTGTGGTCTTGACGCCCGACTCGCTTGCTTTGGCGGCGGCTCGGGCACGGGTCATTCTCTTTGGTGGTGACTCCATGATGAAGGTTTTGCTGTGTATGTGATTGATTTGTTAGTATGAAGGAGAAAGAGTTCAATAAAGTGACATGGTGTTTATTCTCTTGTGTTCACGGCTCCCTTTGGTTAGTAAGGGTCTTTGTTGTGGAAGGACCGTGTTCGGGCCGTTGCCTGGCAACCAGACCCACTCTTTCGATTTCCTGCAGATCACACCTGCTGCCCGCGTCAGGTCCCCGCTGATTGTCAAGACTCAGACCAATGAGCTCGAGGGTACCTCGGCACCGCATCAATAATGCAGGGAACTCTCTGAACCAGCAGTGAATACCCACTCTCCAGCTGCTACCTATCTGTTTGGGCACTCACTAACCGATTGTTGATTGAGGTACTTCTAATTTATTCAAGGACTGAATCCGATAGTACGACGATGTACTGTGATGATGTATGTGTGTTGCATCTCATGTAGCCCAACATATTATTGCTCTTTTCGAATGTGCAGGGTAGATCTGACTGGGGTTGATGCATTTCTTGGACGTCACTGGCAGTATCCCATCAAGCGGTGCTCGATGAGCTGTCTCTTGTTGATTGTGATCTTACGGAGTATAGTTTGACGAATTGCCTAGCCTTACTTACCCAATGGTCTCAGGCCGAGTTACTCGGTACAAATAGTCACTATGTGCTTACCACCAGGAAATTGGCGATTGAGGATTATTCTGAACACATAACGGAATAGTTCACGATAGTTCATATATGATTCAGTTTCGTAAATATGGATTTTAGACATCACTAACGTATACATAGTAAAAGCTTAAGAATTCCCATACACAACAATACAACTTGCCTTGGTACCGTCGCTTTTATCTATCCAACGAGCCCTTTTGCACTTAGGTTATGTATGCAGCTTGTGAAAAAATCTTCAACAAAACAAGTAGTCACTTTGGCCGAGTGGTTAAGGCGATGCCCTGCTACCTATCTAGATAGCTGTTGAGGCATTGTGTTCGCACGCGTCAGTTCGAATCTGGCAGGTGACGTTTACTTTTTGTCTCTCCTGGCGTTATTTAGCGTTTGTGTGGTCTTGCGTGGTGAAGTGTGTAGTAAACAATGAGTGGTTGGTGCATGCTTGTATCTTTTGCTATTTAATTGCGATTTTGAGGCCTGATGAGTTTATCGATCGATTTTTTCCCTATGCTGCTGTTTTTCATTCGTAGCTGAGCATAATTAAGGTAGAGGCTCTAGTGTTAATAGCTAATATATTTCTTAATTCTAATATGCTATCTGAGGGTTCAGAGCATACTGTTTTCATCTTTCCGTAGAGCTTATATATTGTTTGTAAGGAAACAACGTTAAGATATCTTGCTTCTGTGGTCTCGTGTAGCTATTTTGCCGTCTAAGTTGCGGCGCTCGGTACAGTCAGTATCGGTTCCATATGTTATGCGGCCCAGCAGAACGACCCACTCCAACATTTCCTCCGAGTGCATCATCATCATCATCATAATTAAGGAAGGAGTATCTCCGTCAGTATAATCATATTATCAGTCATCCAGGTCACCTTTGGCTTCACACTCTTAGTTGGAAAACAGTGTAGCCCTGTTTCGAATCCTGAAGCACAACTATCAACTAGACTACTTGTCTTATCTGAGCAAGGACAGTGATACCTTATGCATCGTCACAATGAACCCTTAACTGATGGCCCGTCTCGCCATCACCCATCGCATACGTTGTTTTACTGTTTTATTCTGGACCGGTCTTTACAGGGCATAATTACACACGCATTTCGCCTCCATTCCAAATTCATCCTCCTTCGCAGTATCAGATAACGGATACACCTTTATGGCACAGTTACATCCAACATATGCCACGAACTTTCCAGAGACACTACCCTCAGGCAGAGACCCCGAGCAAAGAGGTCAACGGGGAGGGAGCAACCGTAGGAGCCGAAGTCATGCTCGGGATCGGGGCCGGCTCGGGCACAGCCCAAGCAAGCATCGCGTAGACCACCTCTGGTGCAGCGGCGATGATCGGGGCCGGAGCGGTGATGGGAGCGCGGACGGTGTAAGGCGCGGGAGCAGTATCAGGTGCATAGACTGTCCTCATAACGTATCTGGTCGACGGGATAGAGGATGTGCCTGGGACGGAAGCGAAGATAGGGGCAGAGGCGGTGCTGGGGGTAGACGAGGCTTCCAGCATAGGCGAGACCCTGGAAGCAGTCGAGGTAGAGGGAGTAGCTGACACTCTGGGGACTCGTTTGGTCGGAGTGGCCTCGCGGGGAGCCTCGGCGGTGATGGGTGTAGGCTTCACAGGGGTGTTTTTCTTGGGGACACTCTTGGACTTCTCCTTGGGCTCAGGCTTGGGAACATTCCTAGACTTCTCAATGGGTTCCTTGAGTGGGATGATGGGAGCCTGTGGCTCATCCTCCACGGTAGGGCTCGGTACTGTAGGCTTCTTTTGAGCAGGCTTCGACTTCGGCTCGGCCTTGGGCTTCTCAGTAGCAGTGGGGGACGCCACAGGCTTTTCGGGAAGCGTAGGCTTCAATTCGATATTGGACTTCTTCGTAACAGGGGTAGACACCAGAGGTTTCTCGACAGGCTTCTTGGTAGGTTTGGGCTTCAGATCAACCTTGGCCTTTTCCTCGACAGGAGGGGATACCACGGGCTTTTCAAAGGACTTCAGCTTTGCTTCAACCTTTGGTTTCTCTGCAATAGGAGAAGACACCAAAGGCTTCTCGACAGGCTTGGACTTTTCCAAAGCAGGAACATGTGTTGCAGTTTTCTCAGCAGGCTCCAGCTTCTGCTCAATCTTGGCTTCTTCCACTGGCAGATCAGGAGACTCCTGGGCATCTTCTACCGTGGGAGACGGAATCACGGGCTTCTTGGCAGGCTCGACTTTTGGCTTGACCGTGGGCTCAAGCTTGATATCCTCCTTCGGCTTCTCCTCAACCTTCTTCGAGGGCAAAATTGGAGACTTGGGCGCATCCTCCACTGTTTTAGCCGCAGGGGCAGGGGCAACGAGCTTCTTCTCCGGCTCCGGCGCCTTTTCAACCCTCTTCTCTACTACCTTCTTCGGTTCCTCCTTGGGCAGTTCCTTTACTGGCGAGGACAGAAGCTGGGGTTCAACAGCCTTTTCATGCTCAGGTTCCGGGTTGAGCTGGGCGGGAGGCGGCGGAGGAGTCAATGCCGGCGACTCACCCATAGGCTCAGAATCAAACCTCTGCGGGAGAGGACGCGACTGATCCTTGGGTGGAAGCGAAGGAGCATCAGATTCCTCTCGAGTCGTGATCCGAGAGATGGTCGAGTATCGAGACGAGGTCGAAGGCCGAGAACCATCCAACGAGTCCTTGGGGAAGTCCGGCTCTGTGGGGGTAGTGGCCTCAGAGTCATCCCCCGATCTCTTAAAGATTCGGCTGATACGCTTGGCAGCCGACTTGGCTGTCGGCCTGCGCTTGATGGAACGAATCGAGCCGGGCATGGCGACGGTGACAAGCTGAACGACAAGTTGGGAGCTTTATCGAACCTTCGAGGTTGGCTAAGGTTCGACGAGAAGATCACCTGCTGGGCGGGAGATCCAGATTCGTGTTGACAAGGCTGAGGAGGGAGCGGTCGGCAGTTGCTAGAGGTGTGACAAGGACACTCCTATGGTGGAGGTCAAGGTCTTGACAAGATACTAGCAGTAGGCTCTGGGTGGGCGGACGAGTCAAGACAGCAGAGGAATGGGACAGCGGAGACAAGGAAGAAGAGAAACAAACACAAGACTATGCTCTTGGGATAACTCCTTTATACATGAGTTACATTCCTGTCGGACGGCAAACTAAGGGCAGATCCCGCCCCGTGGGGCCGCCCCCGAGATCGAGGATGATCCATGTCCACAGCTGCACGACAACACAACACGCGACATGAGCTGAGGCTGGTGGAACATGTCCCACGGCAACCGTCCACGAGGACCTATCGATGGATCGGGAGAGGCGGAAGCGACGCAACATCGGATGCACGTCCCGCATCAAGAGGCACGTCTCACAGCCGCAGAATGTCATGGCCAGCTTGGACGTTTCCTCGTCCTTGTTTTCAATCCTTGCTTGAGGTCTGAGGCTTGAAGGCGTGCATCATCGATGCAGCAAGGGACATAATGGCCGGGACACACCCGGAAGGCTCTGCCCCGGTTGAAGCCGGAGACGGCCGGCTCGGGGCCGGCATATCGTATTAGGAGAGCCGCAGAAGAAAGGAAGCCCAGTCAGCTGAAACCCTTGGCTGTCAACAAGCAAAAGGCAGCACGCTTCTTCTTTTTGTACTTGGTTTTCACCAGGCATCATCTCGACGCAAGAGATGAGATAGTTACGGATCAAAATCCGAGATGTTCGGGCAAGGAGATGCATATTCTAGATCTCGTGAGAAGGGGGCAAAGCTCCGCACGATGCAGAAAACAGGCGTCTTTGGTGTTTCAGGGCCGGTTGCGTGAGATGCAGGTCTTGCATCTTAGTTAGTCGATGTGGTTGGGCGGGAATCTTTCATAAGTTGTGCAATGTTTACTTTTCTCGTCATCGGCATTTGTTTTACCGTCAACACGTCCAATGTTACAATAGTGTGCTTTTGGTGCATCACCAGCTGGATCAGTCAGCGTGCAGAGAATAGCAGACTCGGACTCTGGTTTGTATTCATCTCCGTCACCTCACGATACATTTCGAGAGAACTTGGACTCAGGGATAAGACTCGAATGGCACCGATGCAGCAGTAAGCAAGGACACCCCTGTCAGCACACAACGAACATGCAAAGTCACTCACACCATAATGAAGCTCTTAATTTCATCGGTTTATACGTCTATAATTTAAATATCAACACTTGAAGATATGTACAGATATATGTGGCTGATAGTCCACAGTTCTATGATATTTACTGGTTCCAGCCGTTGGGCTTCCACTTGACCTGTTTACGAGTTAGTATTGGTCACACTCGGATACTCAGAGTTAACATACGTAGCTGGGGTTGATCTTGTGAAGGTCGGGAACGCCGAGGTTGCCAGCATCGATGGTAATCTCATGCTTGAGGATGTCGATGACCTTCTTGACACCGTCAACGCCAAAGATGTTGGCGTACATGAAAGGACGTCCGAGGCCAACAGCCCTGACGCCAAGAGCAAGTAGCTTCAGAACATCAGCGCCGTAGCGGACACCGCCGTCGGCATAGACCTCGATCTGCTTAAAGACCTCGGGGGCCTCCTCGTGGATCTCGAGGGCGATCTCGAGGCTAGAAGGGCTGCCATCAAGCTGTCGACCGCCGTGGTTGGAGATGATGATGGCCGGGGCACCGTACTTGACGGCGAGCTTGGCGTCCTCGACAGTGGCAATACCCTTGATGATGATAGGGAGATCAGTCATCTTCTGGATCTTCTTGTAGTAGTCCCAGGTGATGTAGGTGAAGTCAGAGTCACTGGAGGTACATTAGCTTAGGCTGACAAGGCTATCTGACATGAGACATACGCAGAGCCGACGCCGAAACGAGCAGCGCGATGGCGGTTGCCGTCGGCAGCAGAGTCGACAGTGAAGACAATGGCATCGGCGCCAGCCTCCTTGGAGCGGTCGAAGAGATCCTGGGTCTCGGTATCGTTAGAGGTGAGGTAGAGCTAATACTGTTAGAGATCATGATGCTTCGAGGAGTGTAAGTTCAAACTCACCTGCTGGAAAACGACCTGGCCCTTGGCCTTGGCAGCGGCAATCTCATCCATTGTGCGGGAAGCAAGGAGGGCAGGCTATTCACATGTTAACAGATGACCAGCAGCCTACTCAGAGAGAACGACCTACCATGTAGAGAATGTCACCCTCGGCAGCACCCTTCACAAAGTTCAGTTCGGCGTCGGGATGGGCGTTTCCGGCCTTGGCGCAGGGGCTGATGTAGAAAGGAGCCGAGAAGTTATGGCCCAGGATAGTGGTGCTGTACAGTTGTCAATGGGCAGCCCCTTCATCATTCATTCATCGACATACGGCAGAGTGCTCTCAACATTGGTGATATCGACCATGACACGGGGCTTGAAGCGGTAGCGAGGGAAGATCTCGAGATTGTTGCGGTACGACCACTCGCCGGCAGCGCCATTGCGGTAGTAGGTGTAGTTCTCGACGGGGAGGTACTTTTCAGCCGCCCACTCAAAGTCGGGAAGACCGATCATCTGCTCGATCTCAGGAAGCTCGCCAGTCGCAAGGTCGCCGAGGACGAGCTCGATGCCGGTATCGGCCTGCTCGAGGAAAGGCCGGGCGGCCATGGCCCCCGAGACGAGGGCGCTGGCGAGGATCTGGGAGCGCATGTTGATGTGAGGGACAAGAAAGAGTGTTCCGAAAAAGAATGAATACTTGACGTTAGAGAGAGAGAGAGAGAGAGGATCCAAGGCCCAAGAAGGAGCAGACAGCGGGCGAACCGGGAGTTTTAAACCAAGCACCAACCAAGCACTGCTAAGACACTCGGTCCCTTGGCCACAGCCCCCATGACGAGCAGACAAAGTCGAATCCTATTCCAAGGGTATGTATGTATAACAGCAAGTCCCTTGTCTCGGAGCAGCTACTAGTTAGTATGTATGTACCATGCCAGTTCGGCGACGATGGAGCCCTTCCACTTAGACTTTTTCCCACCAAGCTTGGACTGTTAGACTAATACCGGCACTCCGTACCCCGTGGCCTACGTAATGCCCTGGCTCAGATGCAACGAAAGCCATCGGCGGGCCGCCGTCCTGGGGTGCACTGCCGAAATTACGGATGCTGATGCTCATGTACGGAGTACGGAGTAGTACTACTACTAGCACCTTTGCTTATCTGATCCGAATCCTGTGGCGGGATGGCGGACCCTGAAGTTGCACTGGTAGATTGGGGAGTTGCCTCTGGTTATCGAGGAGAGACATCCAAGAGATTATCGACGTCGATCATGTCTTGGGATGTCTAGTGTCTGGGCATCAGAACCGCGCCTTGATCTGAATCGTTGACCGACAGGAATGGCACGAAAGACTCTGCCAGTGATGCTTGGTTCGGATGGTACAGGCCAAGTTAACCAGGAGTTCATCCAGAGACAGCATGGTCCCACATGATGGAGAAGCAGGGCAGATCGGGCTGTTCTCGGCATCTCTCGTGAAATGCCAATGTGGATAGATGGTTAACTAGCTAGATCCTGGTCGCCAGCCCCGAAGTGTTGAGTTTAAATCGCGGGATATTGTCTGTTAGGGCATTAGTGGGTTTGGCACGATGGGAATTTCCTTGATCTCGGAAGATTCTGAGCTGAAATTACAAGATGAGTCAATGCAATACGAAAAGGCATAAACATCTATTCAAACATGCCTCCTAACTAACCCATATCGGCCATCCACGCCGTTTGACCGCGGTTTAAGCATAATTAAGCAGAGGCTCACAGCCACCAGAGATAACTTCCTATTCCGGCTCTTGCGTCCCTCCCCACACGGAAGCAGGGATCTAGACTAGATAACTAGCCTGCCTGTCTCCCGCCATCACTCATGCTCACGTAACCCACCGCCGTTCCAGAAACCTGTCACACATAGATGAGCCTGATAAGTCTAGAGTGGTGAGTGGGAGTGCCGACCACGGACGAGCTTCTGAGGATTCAAGCGCGCGCGCGTTTCACGTCATGTCTGAGAAAGGATCAAGGATGGAACCGGGTACCTGAGCAAGGGGAAGCATCTTGTTTGCTGATTTAATGCGTAAATTATCCCACTCGGTCGCCGAACATGTTTTGTAAGCTTTTAGTTATACGGTGTACGTGACGTCGATGTTGAGGCGCAGACACGTCCAAGACAAGAAAACCATTCCCGGCCATGCCATTGAGTTTCCAAGGCCGAGTTAGCGAGTCTAGCTTCGTTTCTAGTTTCGGAAGTTAGCGACCGTTCTACTGTAACTATCCGTAATACAACACAGGATGCATATCCCTGGCCTACGTACAATGGAGAGCAGGATTCGAAATCTGTCTGTGTTCATTTCGGCTATTCCTCCGCAGTTGCGGTTTGCTCAAGGAGAGAAATCCTTCACGCCCGATAGGGCGATAAGCATGGACAACCTTTTTAAGAAGCTTATAACTGACTACTGCGTACATAGGAATCACCTGTGAATGATGGTTTTGCGCCTAATGTCTCATCATTCGGATCAAGAGAAAGCCGATCAGATACTATGCTCTTATCTTCTGATCCTAAGAGAGCATATGCTAACTTTGTGGCCAGTATTATCGTAATCATTAAGATCCCCGAGGCAATCTACAGAAGAGTGTAAACTGGTATGCCAACAGTATTCCCCTTCACCCATTTATTTGCCTGTGATGCTTGTAATACGTGCGAAAGAAAGATTGCCGCCTCTTACGCATATTTGTTTAGCCCAATCTAGTTGCTCTGTACACTGTATTCTGTCATACACGAGTCTATTCATGCTGTTTCAATGCCAGGATATAACTAATAGTGCTGATCAATCTCCAGGTCTGTGATCTGCGGTGTCAAACCGGGAGTGACCGGGTAGCTTTTGGCAACTCGCCTATGGTGTTTTAATTCCAACTACTCCGTAGTCTATATTGAACAGATGCTTCCAGGTCTCTGCTTAATTACCAAAAGACATTGAGGGAGTTGATAACACACAAGAATTGTCTATGCGTGATTTATCAGCGTTGAACCAGCAAACTCATCGCTCACCACAAACTTGTCAACACCATCGCGTTGAGACCAAAAGCCGTCAACGCCAAAAGCAAAAATTACAACGACGCCTGCCAGATTCGAACTGACGCGTGCGAACACAATGCCTCAACAGCTAACTTGGTAGATAGCAGGGCATCGCCTTAACCACTCGGCCAAAGCGTCTGATGATTTGTTGATGGCGCAAATCAACCCAGTATATGAATTACTCAGAATAAATTGCATCATCTTCACGTGTAAGAGGAGAAGATACTCAAGAGAGTAAACCTCAGGTTCTACTCTGAACTACACTAAATAAATAAAGCAGTGAGGGCAATCGTATGAAGAGTAACTGTCAGACCAAATTGCCTTGTGTTGGAAATTTGTCCTAGATTGAGTCAACCATTGAAGGACAGTAAACCAACGATAAATCAGGGTAAACTGAGCAACGAAGTCCAAACGTAACTGGCTTATAACCAGGCAATATATCATTCGGATACTTCAACACTGCCAGCTTCGGAGCCAAAACACTTACGCTTGATTTCATGGCCGAGTTGGCGAGATAGAAATCATGAAAGGATGGATATTCACATCTCAATAAAGTCGTTGTTGAATGTAAGGTATCAGAATGGTCTAATAGTATTTCTCTTGAACCTACTCCAAAGACTCCAATTATAGAATCCCCTCTGATATCAAACTTTTCACAAACGCAACAGTGCCCTTGATAGCCACAGGCGGAATCTTTCCATCTTTATCAAAGCAAGGGTCAAACGAAGCAATCGTCAAGGACACAGGCTTCGTCTCGCATGGAATCATGGCCATGCACTCTTCCAAGTCTTCCTCTAGTAGCCCACCCGGCGCCGAAAACTTGTTCACCAGCCCGACCGACGTGTCGAGAGAGTCAAGGTCCAAGTGCACCATGGTCTGTTCCAGCTCCTTATCTCGGAGTGTTTTGCGCAGTTCAGCTTCAAATGCGACATGCTTATCGACATCGCCCCAGATGACGGGGAAGCCTGCTTCCAAAACACGCCCTCGCTCGAGATCCGTCACATCGCGCATACCGCAATGTATGAGATCAGTCTTGAGGTCCAGCGGCTTGAAGCCAGGGACGCTGTCTAGCAGAGTCTTCCAGCAGAGTCCTGCCAGCATGGCCACCGGCATCGAGTCTAGATACCCACTCGTGAGAACGTCAGGCGTGTTGAAGTTATCATGGGCGTCAAACCAGACGCAGCTGGGTACCGAGCCACGTGCAGCAGCGATACCAGCTTGGACGCCCACGGTGGTTGAGCAATTGCCTGCGAGAACGATGGGAAACGATGCACTCTGAATAGCTTGCTCAACAGCCTTTGAAGTACGACGCAGGAGTTCAAAAAGGCGACCAATCTCGCCCTCAAACTCGTCGACGGGCTCAAGCTCAACCTCGTGGACTGTCACGCCCTGGTCCCGAATCGTGTCGACAAAGCCAGCTTTCAGGAGCGCTGTAGGACCACCGCCAACTGCGACGTCACGAGTGCCAAGGTGATAGGGAGAAGAGATGACAGTGATGGATTTTGTTGGAGCCATGGTTGTGGTGATGAGAGCAAGATCGAGATGTGATGGAGAACGGCCAAGACTTGAGTCTAGCACTCGAAGGATTCACAAACTGGAGGTATCTCTAAAAGAATGGATAGGATGATACTTTATAGTGATATTTTGCATTATTGCCTCCTCTTTATAATGAAATGAGCTAGAGACATTGGCACTATTCTTCTAAAGTTGAAGCTCAATAGAGACGACTTCTAGCCTACACCTCCAAAGTTGAAGGGCGCATACAACAGAGATATGGCAGCCAATCAATGACTCCGCATGTTTTGTAAAGGGCGCAAACATGACAATTGCTGACCCGGGTTCCTACAGAGATCACGGTAGGGGAACTGGACACACCAAGATCAGCACACATGTCAATAAATACCTGACCATATTCAGATGCGGATCTATCCCGTCCAGTACCCAGGACCCATTTGCGCCAGCTTGAGAAACATACAAAGACACCACACTATGCGTACTCCCGCTCCTCCCCCCCTCGGCGCTCTCCAAACAGATAGGCGGCCTCGAGGCAGAACCGCCCATGGCCCCTCTCCATCTTCCTCTCACTGCCGTAGCAGATCAGCACTGCGTCTACGATCCCGCTCAGAATGCCCTCCATCGCCCCCATCACCGAGTAGCCGATGAAACTGGCCATGAGACCAACCACGTACGCGTAGGCTGAACCCCGTACCCCCATACCGTCTGGCAGCTGGATCCGCAGCTGCTTGGCCGTGATGACCCATCCAGCAAAACCAAGGCCCGTAGCCATGATCAAACGTGTCGCAACCAGCAGCAGCTTGGCAAGGCGGTATGGGAGGAGGCCGTTGGGTTGTCCCCGGTGTCGCAGAACCCGTGGGGTCAACGTCGTCGTTGGAATTGCCGGAGAAACGAGCTCCATCTGGTCCAGGCCTCTGGCCGAAGTGGCCAGATTCTGCGAGTGGATAGCAGAGTAAGTAATTGTCAAAGGATTCATAAGGGCAACAATGGGTGTGGGGATCCAAAACGAGGCAATGTTTGCGACGGCAGCTCCAAGTCTTCTTGGTAGGAAGATCAGAGGTGCCCGGATCAGCAGCGACAATAGAGTTGACTCGCAGATGCTACCGAATATCGTCGTGAGGGCGTGGTTTAGAGCAGCCGAGACAATCTCCCGCGAAGGAGTAGGCGGGCCAGCGTTCCGGTGAAAGTACCACTGGGACACTGTCGCCGCTGTAGTTCCACGATGCACCGCGTTGATCACTGACACTGTCCACATGTACAAGAAGATGAAGGCGGCCCCGAGCCACCAGCTGGAAAACCGAATCACAAATCGCACCAGCGACTTGGAGAAATAGCCGCCCATAAAGACCCGTGTGAACATGGCGAGCCACGCCCAGGTCCACACAACAATCAGCGCCAGACATCCAAAGCCAACAAGTAGGAGCGCCGAGTTCTGGGCCAGGATCCTGCTAGAAAACTGCAAAATCTCGATTGCCTGCTGTATGGCTCGGCGCCCTCGCACGACAAGCCAGACCCATAGAATGCAAGAAATCGCGGGGATCACAGAAGCCCATCTCATAACGGAATCCTGGAGACTCGCGCCATGCGTCCGACCTTTGAAGGATGAGACGAAGGAGTAGAGAGAAAATGAAAATAGTATGACTGGTACAGCGACCAAGATGACGCTCACAAGAGGCCTTACAAACGACCGGAGGGCCGCCAACCACACAAATGACACCATGACAGCTACTACCGTGTCGACCGCCAGCATGTTAAACGACCTTTGCAGCGTCGTGTAGATGGTATCTCCAACAGGACTTTTTCGCGGTGCTGTATGCAGCCATACCAGGAAGAAAGTCGACAGCATGCCGGCCAGACTAATGAGAAAGATCCACGCGAAGAAGGGGTCGTGACGGAATATCTCGCCCTCGATATACTGGATTGTTGTTTGCGCGTGCTCTTGCTCTGGGGGACCGTCTTGCCGCATGCCGCTCATATCCGTTTCGGCCGCAGATCCTCGCCGCGTCATGAATGGCGTTCGTTCTGTTTCGGCACCCTTGAACTGCTGGAAGGCCGGGGGGCTGCTATCTCTAGGAGTCTCGCCTCCCAAGAGGGAAGCTGGAGGGTCTTCATCCGGGTCATCCTGCGACTCAAGTCCCACGTCGACCATCTTGCCCTTAGTATCGGTCTCGCGGTCGCTGTCTCTGTCTGTACTTGAGCGAGCAGCATCCTCGGTCTCTTCAAAGAGAGTATCCCTTGCGACGCCGGGGCGTTGCGTGCTACGCGTGCCGTTCCAACTACTCTGGATGCCTCGCCTCATGCCCATATCCCGATATGGGTGATCCTCGTGACTGGCGCTGTCCTCTAGAGACCCTCGACTGTGAGCATCAGAATCGACGCTATCGGCCAGTTTGCTCGCCGCAGCCACCCGTCTCGACCTCTGGAGCGCAAACATATCGGCCGCGTCTCTGTCCCTCTCTTCCTCATCGTCCTCTTCCCGGAATTCGTCCAAAGTGCTGTGGAATAGTGGTGCATCTTGGGCAGCTGAGATGCGTGATGCGAATGCTAGCTGACCGAACCGCGAGCCGCCGCCCGTTTGCTGATAAGGGTTCCCTCCATGGCCCCGACCTAGGAAAGACCGGCTGGGGCCGTTTGCTCGGTTTGCATCGCGCTGGTTTCGTGTAGGACGCGATGTCCAGTCGGATCGTCGGGGAGGGTTGTCGTTATTGTCAGCCTGGCCAAAGTTGGATAACCTCGACTGGGACTGGGCCAAGAACCTCGATGCATCTAGACGAGGCAAGTTAACTATTTGCAGATACCTGAAGAGTAATTATTGAACGTACACTCCGAAAACATCGCGCCCTGTCAACACCTTCCACCTCACATACGCCTAAGTACGTAGGTACTGTTCGCCTCTTTGACTAGATTTCCGACGTGACGTAGCGAGAGCGGAGGCGGATCAACAGGCAGCAAGGCGTTGATCGTGTAAGCGCGGACGAGTGCTGGACTGTATTATCGATTCACAGAGGTTGGATCACTGCCAGTGGGTTAATGGCTTGTGAATACCGAAAGGTAAATCGACAAGTTGGCAGAGTAGGTATGGAAGGTTGGAGAAAAAGAACCAAGAAGCGAGTCACGAATGGCTGGACGTCAAGGTTGCGAGATACAGAGAGGTCATGAGGCGAGGCGGCAGATGGATGAGGCGCTCCCCCGGCTTATCACAGTGAGTGTCCCGCAACAGGCAGTGGAGATCCGCTAAACCGCTAGGTGGAAGACCCCTGCACTTTTAGGGGACGAGCCCACCTGCGTAGGCGGTCAGAGGGGCCCCTGTGGGCTTACTCAGGCGCCACAGGCAGCCGGGACGGGCTTGAATGCGGAAAAGCACATGATACACAAGTATATTGTATGAGTGTCTTAGGTACTATCCGTAGTTAGTATTCTTTGTGCCACTAAAGTGCGGCTAAGGATACTTGCACACGAAGTACTGCGCTCGAGATGCACGCAATCATTCATGTTTAGCACTAGGTATGTACAGTAGTACGCCTACGATGCTTGGATATGATGTTAAGAGGAACGAGGACGTTGCTTCTTGGGCTTCCAAATGGTTCAGAGTTGATTTAAATAACCCAGTTTCTGAAGTCCTTATTCTTTCTTTGTACTCGACCAGCAACCAAGTCTCTAACTAGGTAGGCTATGTGTGTGCTATCAGTTGAACATAAGGTCGCGTGTCAGCGAAGAGATGGACTTCCCGTCCTTTGATAATCTCATGCGGGAATCCTCTCATCTGAAATGATTCAAACACCACAAACGGATGACTGCTTTCTTCAAGACCCAGATCAACTGACCTTGATCCGTTATCGCTATCGCTGCAATCCACCTCGTCTTGTTGCGTCACCGATAAACCAGCTTATCAAACATCCTAAACCCCATTCGGTGATACCATCTGGACCAAAGAGAATGTCCCTGGATTCATAGTGGAGTTGGCCTCTTGCTGTTGTACAGAAGCGCTGTCATGGCCTCGGTCTCAGCGGCTCGTGACAGTTCCAACTCTACCTTACCATTGCCTACCAAGACGCTCAAAAGGCCATTCCCCAGCACCTGACCTCACCACTCTCTTTACTCTTGGTGCTCTGCCATTTGCACGAGATACTGGGTTGATCTTCTCCCTCTTTATCTCTTGGGTCTTTATGCTAGGACTTACCCATT
This sequence comes from Fusarium staphyleae, assembly GCA_017140175.1. Classification (NCBI taxonomy): domain Eukaryota; kingdom Fungi; phylum Ascomycota; class Sordariomycetes; order Hypocreales; family Nectriaceae; genus Fusarium; species Fusarium staphyleae. The sequence continues at coordinate 96,606 of JADDON010000024.1, forward strand.
GGCTACGTGTTACGATTCATTCCCAGAGGCCATCTTGAACCATCATAACGCTGTTGGTAACGCGACTCAAGCTCCCGCCGCCCCCAAAACTCTACCACTAGCACCCATCAACCAGCCAGATTTGCGAGACGTCATTGCTTGAACAGCACAGAGCACCTGTCTAACATTAATACTCACAACTCTACTTGATACCGAAAGGGACAGCTCGCACGTGCTTTCCTCCCATTATACAACCTCACCAGAGCTGTCGAAGGGAATCACTTCTCTTTCCATATCCTCACCATCTCTCGCCTTTCCCATGTCGGTCACACCGTGGGACTACATCGCCAAGCTCGTCTGCATCGGCGACTCAGGATGCGGCAAGTCCAGCCTCACCATTCGCCTCTGCGAGGGCCGCTTCTCCCCCCATCACGACGTCACCATCGGCGTTGAATTCGGTTCCCGTATCGTCCCTGTCGGCCCTCCTCACTCAAAACCCTCCGCCCTGCCCTCAGACCCCGACGCCCCCGATGACTCGGCAGACGGCCTCCCCGAGCCTCCTCGCGATGACTCCGCCACACCCCAGAAGCACATGAAGCTCAGCCTCTGGGACACGGCCGGCCAGGAGACGTACAAGTCCGTCACACGCTCCTATTTCCGCGGCGCCAGCGGTGCGCTGCTCGTGTTTGATCTGTCCCGCAAGCAAACGTTTCAGCACGTCACCGACTGGCTCAACGACCTCCGGCAGATCGCTGAACCGGACATTGTGGTCATCCTCGTGGGCAACAAGGCCGATCTGGCGCAGCAGGACGACAACCGCCGGGAGGTGACACGCCAGGAGGCCGAGGAATGGGCCAAGCGCAATGGCGTCATGGAGTATGTCGAGACGAGCGCCAAGAGCGGCGAGAACGTCGAAAAGGCCTTTATGCGAGTCGCAGAGAGGATATACAACAACATACAGGCGGGCAAGTACGATCTGAATGACAGGAGATCCGGTGTCAAGGGGCCAGCGGCTGGCGGTAATCGCCAGGTCAAGCTATCAGGCGAAGCTGGCAAGTCAGCAGGAGGTGGGTGTTGTTAAGCGCCAGATACAGCGCAGGTAAAGAGGAGGACAGGACCACGGTCTACAGGCACACGACGCATCACGATACCCACTCAGCCAGCAAACGTTGTCATCATCAACCGAGTGTATGAATTGAAGCTCCCATCATGGATTGTACACAATAATGTATAATACACCGTCGGCCCTGCCAGGCCGCGTTTAAAGACCCGAACCAAGGAAATAATATTATCACATCACATTATGACGCAAAGTCCATCTCGTGACTGTCTTGCCTTCTGTCTCTTGCTGACTCTTTTCGTCTTGTTTTCCAGTACTCGCTTTCCCAGCCAGCCAATGTGAACCGTCCATTCCATGAGATCCCCGCGTCTATATCCTCACAGTATCCGAAAGCCGTAAAACACGCCTGAATGGTGCTACATGAGCCGGCTCATTAGATTACAGTATGTAATCGTAAAGGGGGTCGTTTTGACTCGATGGAGAGCCGCGAACCTCCTTAGTCAGTAACTCGCCAGTTGTCGAACCATTTCATGTACTTGTACTGTCGGTGGTTGCCGGTCATACCCCAGCAGATGGGCATGAAGTAGACATACAGGCCGATGACAGCGATGTACAGAATACCATAGATGATGCTCTTGAGGGTGGTGTTGCGGTTTCGGGTAAACCAATCAACCAGAAAGCCAAAGGTCAGAATGGCAAAGTACAGAGCCGGGTAGTAGTGGTGCACGTAGGTGACACGAGCCATGATAACAAAGGGAAGATAGTGGAGGAACCAACCGGCCAAGGGATACAGGGCCGAGTAGTGGATCTGGTCGATCTCGGCCTGGCTGAGATCTTCGAAACCTCGTTGCCATCGGAGGACATACCAAACGACAACCAGACCAGCCACGCCGAGGGAGAGGGTCGAGCCCAAGTAGACAAGGGGGTTACCGAGGAGGAAGTATTTGACAATGTCATCACCCCAACCGCACATGCGGAGACCGACATGGAGAATAGGCCACTGCCACCACTTGGAAGCAAGATCATCCTGCTTATCGGGATCGGGAACCAGAGCGTTGTTGGACGTCATCATGGCCACGTTCAGGTGGACAAAGTCGTGGAAGAAGGGGGACCTGTAGACGCCAGCCTCGGCGGGAGGAACTAAATCAAATCAGCATGGTGAAAGCGAATCATTGGACGATAACTTACGCTTGTCGTTCCAGTGAGCCTCCACGTTCCAGTGGGTGTAGGTATCGCGAGGGTTATTCTCCTTGGTACAAGTAACCTCGATCTGCTTGAAACCCCATTGAGGCAGGTTGACATTGCCGGCTCGCAGGTAGCAGCCGAGGACCTCATGCTTGAGACGGAACGCTGTAGTCAGAGTCCTGATCTTGCTTCGGTCGCGAGAAGCCGCATCACGAACAACCTCGACCCTCCAGTGATCCTTGTCGTCACCAACCGTCAGGTTGCCATAGCAAGAAACCTCCTTGTGGCCGCGAGTAACGGGGGCAGCGATGTCGTGAGAGTGCAGGTTGCGGCCAGTCTGGGCGTGAATGAGACGGATGACAGAGTTGTCTCCAATGAATCGGAGATCGCCCTCGGCATCGTAGTCATCTTCCCGGCGGTTAGGGTAGAAGAACCAGTCGTTATTGGTGTCCTTGTGGTGATAGCAAGTGATCTGCTGCTGCTTAGAGCCCTCGGGGAAGGTCTGGACGTGAGAGTGAAGAAGACCGCCGCCGTATCCCATGTTCTTGATGGTCGCTCGAGAACCGAGGGCAATCTCGAGGGGGCTGTCCTTTCCAACCTGGGTGCCCTTGAGGTTGGCCTGGAAGAGGGAGCTCATCTGGGCATCACCGGGACCGCTGCGGTCAAGAATAGCGAAGTGGAGCGCAAAAGAAAGGAGATAAATGAGGAAGGGAATGACGATGAGGCCAACGACACGAGTGATAACGTGAGCACCGAGAGTGGTCTGAGAACACATTAGCTACAGGGCAGATCAAATATCAAGACAACACTTACGACAGGCATCTTGGTGTCACCGAACTTTCGCCAGAGATCCTCAATGGTGTAGAGACCGACAAGAGCAGTAACAAAGAGACCGACAAGCTTGACACTGCAAACACAGCCGATGCTGAGGCCAGTCATGAAGAGCCAGAAGAACCACTCGGGGTCGAAGCTGTTGTTGCGCTGGTTGTGGAACTTGGCCCAGCAAAAGACAGTGGCCACAGTGCCGCATAGCAGCATGGAGTCGAGAAGAATGAAGCGGCTAATGGTGGTGTACGAGTTCTCGCACAAGACCATGAGAGTCACAAACCAGACAGCAGGTCGGCGAAGGTGGAGCTCTCGCGCGGTGTAGTAGGCCAGGGGAATGCATATAATGCCAAATGCGGCATTGAAGATACGCATGATGGTGTAGTTGACCTCTTCGGGGTATTTCTCGCCAGATTTGAATTCGAAGGATCCGTTGTAGCCGGCAAGGACTCCAGAGAGACCGACCAGCATCTTGCCGAGGGGAGGGTGAACATCGAAGTAATACTCATGCTTGATGTAGTAGCTTCCGAACTTGCCAAAACTGTGTAGACACGCATTAGCCAAGCTCATCGTGATATTTGACGGAGAGAACGTACTGAGCCTCATCCCAGGTAACAATGTTGCTGAGACCAATCTTGTACAGTCGGGTGAAGATAGCGGCCAAGGTGAAGATCAGCGGGGCAATGATGAACTCCCACTCGTCGAAGACGTCGAGGAATGACTTCTCCTATAGATAAAGTCAACACTGGCAAGCTTAATGGTATACGAGAGTCGGTACGGCACCTTCTTGACCAGCTTCTTGTTGTCCTCGGCCTGGGGAGTCTGGGGCTTGAGGCCAGCTTGCGTCGCAGCAACGGGACGCTGTCTGAGGCCATCGCCCAGGTCAGCACCCGAGGCGACGGCAGCCTTGTCGGCAGCCATGATTTATTCAATCGTGAGAACACCCAGGTCGTGATCGATATCTCCAAGTTCTGGGATGAAAGGAGGCGGATGGGGCGAGGCGATACGAGCTCGAGGGAGAGAAAAGACCGGACGAGCTGTCAAGACTCAAAGGGAGGACAAGCAGCTTGAACGACAAACAAAAGCCGTCGTCGATAAAAGATATCCACAGCCGAGGAACCCGATGGAAAAGGCCTGGCTGTAATACTGGTACAGGTTGAAAGAAGTGAACAAGGTCAGAAAGAAGAAGAAAAAATCCCAAGGCCTGGCCGTCGAGAGACAAGACCGAATTGGCGTCTGTGGTTTCTAAGAATATGCGACGTCCCCTGAAATGCCACATATGCTCGACCAGGCCTGTCGTACGCTAGCAGCAAGCTCTGAACCAGTGAAAACCCCACTTCAGCCTCAGCTCTCCAGCTTCCGTTTGCGATGGCGGCACAGAGCAGATGTTTTAGGGGCAATCATCAGCAAGGGTGTGTCAGGGGTGAGAGAATCTTGAGAAGCCTCTGATATTTCTCAATAGCCGCAATGTCCTGCATCAAACGATAACACGGCCGCGTGGCCCAATGGCAAGGCGTCTGACTACGAATCAGAAGATTCCAGGTTCGACCCCTGGCGTGGTCAATATTTTTGCAATCTTTATATCGATTTGATGTTTTTGCTCTCACGAGGTATCCATGAACATCCGATACGAGAGTACGAATACGACTATAAGTTGGAATCCTTCATCTCCTTATTATTTCCTATCAATATCTTCAACTTCCATCAACCAGAAATCATTTCCAGATTGTAATGCGTAACAGCGGAATGGAATGTGTGCGTATCGTTTCCGAAAATAACAGTGATCATCATGTTTGCATTCTCAGCATTACTATTATTATGCGAAGTCAATCAGCGTATGCGTTCGGCCTAAAAGCTTTGAGTTTATGCTCTTTCCGGCCAATTAACAGACATTATCTTGCTCAGAAGAAACCCGTCAACATGTCGTGCGCTTCTCAGACTAGAAACTACGTATCAACTTCGAACCGTGAGTTGCGTTTAGACTTCGAGAAATCGGACGACGCTGCTGTTGAACAGGCTGGTAGGTGGCTGGTTCTTGTTAGCCATGCTCAAGATAATGCAGTGATACATGACCCAACCTCCCAAGATCTCGGCAAACCCGCGACGTGTACTCGAAATAATTAGCCGTTTGGTTGAATCAAGATCCAGAACGTTTGGAACCAGGTTGAGCTTGAACCTTGGCCTGGCAACGTCGAAGAAGTGATTGTAAGCCCAGCCCGGGCAAATATTTACACAGCCTTGACGGAAGAATTCATTATATCAAAACGGGGTTTCACGTTGAATGTCGAACGATTATTGTGAGAAATATAGACGAGAGATATGCTTCATTTAATAGTCTCATCTGTAACTATTAGTCGCGAGCCACGTTATTTTGTCAACGGTGTAAGTGACTGTAGTAGGTAGTGTAATTACTGTTCTCTCTCATGGAAGACTAATTAGTCGCGAAACGAAATGGCTGGGCTACCTTCACTCATTTGTTAACTTAAAAGAAAGTTCTTCCTTCACCTATGCAGAAGCCATAGAAATGCACGCCTTGTATATTCTGTATATCCTGTATATCCGGATCATCATCGTGTGATCCATCAAGCAGTTCGACCTGTAACCCGCTATCGGAGTTGCTAACGACTTCGAAACTGGATTGAGCGGTAAAAGCTCCAACGCCAAGCAGAATAGTTAGTCAAAAATAGCCAGGCAAACGGCGCTGTGGTTCGTTTGTGGAGACATTGATGCTCCTCTCAACCGATGGGAGGCCTGGAGAACCCGCAGTCACATGCAGAGGCGGGGGTGGTTGGACGGTGCCGACCGCATGGCTCCGTTGCTCGGAAAACTCCACCGAATGTCACTTCGCACTTCTACCGCCTTATGTCATCCGCTTCAGCCCGTGGCCACTCTGGGGGCGCCGTAAGGAGTCTCGTCATTCCATTGCTAGAGGTGTCCAAACTGTGCCTTTAATTGTAGCTCCCTCCGGCTCTTTTCTGTTCTTCATTTTCCCTTAGTATCCTATCTTGAGCGTCATACTTTCGTCCTGCTTCTTTCTATCACTCGACGCTTAACTGTTCAACTCCTGAGTCTGCTTCGCCGCTTAGCCTCTGTCTAGGCCCAAATGTCATCCCTCGTCTCCGAGTTCATCATCAATCCCGTATTGCGCCGAGCACGTCGATTCTCTGAATTCTCGCGATCTACCTTTTCTAGCGATGGAGCCAACTCGGCCCAGCGCACCGACGCAATAAGCAACACTTGCCACGTTGATAGTCCCGTAACTGCTCCTGCAATTGTTCCTGTAACTGAGTCGAGGCCCGCCCGCGGATCTCCCCTCACGCGACCCCTCAGTTCATTGACACCAGAGGCTAGAGTCGAAGAACCTGTCCCAGTCCCAACTATGGCTGAAGGTTCTTCGCCTCCCCGCGATCGTATTGGAATTGCGCTGAGTCCGCTCAGCTCTCGCCGGATTCCCGAGGACGATGGAATGCGCGAGTTGAGGTCCAGGATACATGCAATCAACGCCGGTGATTCATCTGCAGATGAAAAGGCGCGGCTGATACACGATGCCCTGTTAGAGGGTTATAATGCTTCCAGGATTGTGTCGCACGTGAGGAAGATATCGGGAGGTGGCGAAAGTCTGGAACAGGTTCTGTCGCAATCCCCTTCCACGGCATCGCAGACGTTGAAGTTCTGGCAGAATCAGCAAGACGAAAACGGCCTTGAGAGATTCGTCGTCAGCGAGGAGGACAGAAAACCCACCTTTGTACCTGTGAAGCCGCAAAAGCGACGGGAAAGTGAACCCTTTGCGGAACCTCTCGAGATGATGCTAGGTATGGAACAGCCTCTCGGATGTCAACACTACGAGCGGAACGTTAAGCTTCAGTGCTTCACGTGCAAGAAATGGTACACATGCCGTTTTTGCCACGATGCAAACGAGGACCATAATCTTGTTCGCTCCGAGATTAGGAATATGCTCTGCATGATCTGCGCGACACCTCAAAAGGCGTCGGATATGTGTATCAGCTGTGGCGAGATATCAGCCCATTACTACTGCAATATTTGCAAACTCTGGGAGAACCGCCAAAACCGGCCGGTCTACCACTGCAACGAATGCGGTATCTGCCGGCGAGGTATGGGCCTCGGCAAGGACTTCTTTCACTGCAAGGTACGACAGTTGGGCTTCCCCATAGAAATGACTGCTAACAGTAGTGCAGACCTGTCGTGCTTGTATCTCCACATCAATCGAGACCTCGCACAAGTGTATCGAGCGGTCGACAGATTGCGATTGTCCAATCTGTGGCGAGTATCTCTTCAGTTCGCCGAAGCCTGTGGTGTTTATGCCATGCGGCCACAGCATTCACAAGAAATGCTACGAACAGCATGTGAAAGTGTCGTATAAATGCCCGATTTGCAATAAGAGCCTCACCAACATGGAGAGCCAGTTCCGCAATCTCGATGTGGCTATCCAGACCCAGCCAATGCCTCCCGAGTTCCGCGACACCACCGCAGTCATCTTGTGCAACGATTGTTCAGGTAGGAGCACAGTTCAGTATCACTGGCTGGGCTTGAAATGTTCCATCTGCCGGTCGTATAACACAGCGGAGCTCAACATCGTGGGGGGCGACCGTTCCCTCAATGCGCCGCCTTCAACTAATGAACAAGCACAGCCCCTTGAACAAGAAAGACAGGCCTTGACGGCTCCAGGAGACAGCAATCGAGATGCTCTCGTGGTTGCAAGTGGAAACCGAGGTGCTGTGGCAGTGCCTAACAGGCGCAGGCACTCATCCCATGGTGTTGAAGCGCAGTTCCGTGCACCAGAGAGAGTAGCGCGATCGGTATCCCCCGTCAACCTGGGTTTCGATTCTATTGCGGCTCATCTTCCTCAAGATGAGGACTCGGATGATGATATATTGGGCCTCTGGCGGAGTCGAAACCGCGGGGACAACGCTTTGAGTGATGGTGACGAGTCTGAGGGAGACGAGCTCAGCGACATAATGTCTGACGGCGAAGAAGACGACGACGATGATAACGAAATTGTTCTAATCGGGCATAGGTGAGCCGTTGCAGGCTTGTCACTCATTCATAGGTTGATGGTATCGATTCATTTGCAAGGGGTCCTTTCTGCAAGGCGTTTGGGGACTGCATCGACTGGAAGGGGGGATACCAGGTGGCTGCTCGACATTGTTTATACTACCACATAAGGGGTTTTACCTGACAGGCGTTTGATGATATTCAATTTGGTTCAAATACTCTGGGGTTAAAGCAGACCCAATGGATTTATTGTTTCGTACCAAAAGTAATTTTGAGGCTTCGGTAGGACCAGCACTGTTTACAAATTGATAGCAATGTACTCCTCTAAACGCCTAACCCTAATACTGAATCCAAATAACACATATCCTCTCATCGAGAACCGAATTGCATTGCCATCAGCGTCTTCTAGCTGGTGCGGCTGTTGGTGCAGGCTGTTCCACTTGTTGAGCCTCTTGTCTAAGTTCCTTGATAACTTGCTGCCCGTCCGGAAAAGCACCAGTCAGCACTTTGACCAGATAAAGATATATACTTATAATCAACAGAGCAAACTCACCGCCAGGGCTTCTGGGTTCACGCCTCGCTCGATCATGGAGATGCAGATGGACAAGGTGCGGCGATCAAGATGGCAATTCTGTCAACGATTAGGCGCAGGTCTACACGTGTGCGGGCGAATAAGAGCGTACGAGGATGGTGGAGATCTCATGGAGAATATCGACTGCTTGTTGCGCAGCGGCGTGCTTGTCCGGTTCGGGCATTGTGCTTGTTATGTGGTTTTAGATGTAGGATGAGAAGGGAAGTGGAGGTGGAGGTTCCATGATAATCATGGTGGGGGAAAGGCAGACGCGGTTCAGTGGACGCGCTGCGGCTTTCAAACGCATAACCAGGATATCAACTCTTGTTTCACACTGCCGTCTGGAGAAATAGCCATGACTACTTATAAGCAAGATAAGCTGGTGATATATAACGTAGTTTGGTGCGCGTTTAGGGCGTCGTATTCGCCGTTGTTCACGTCGACGATTTATTTACACGGTTACGGCGCCTCGGTCAATGAACCTCATGATTGGCGACTTGACAGCATTCATTCTAGAAGGCATATTACTCAAAGCTATCAGAGTCAACAGCATGCGATTCATTATGTGTTCTCATTCCCCAGTAACTAATTTAACAGCATCATATAGCATCAATCATAATTATAACAATCGTCCCTAACAGGGCTGCATCAAGACTTCATGGCTTCCACAAACAGCTCCCTCATCCCCTTCAGCAGCACCACCAACTCCCTGGACTCGTTTACTTTGTCCAGCACCTTCTCCACCTTTTCCCTCTCAATCTTAGGTCGGCAGTGCTTCACGTCGTAGTCCCGAGAGCTCGTCACGAGTTCGAACCAGGCCTCCCGCTCCCAGTCCTTCTCATCAATATGTGTATACACGAACTTGAGCCGGTCATCCTGGCCCGCACCCTCGATCTTTAGGCACAAGTTGGTGATCCAAAAGTCCAGCTCCGGAACGTTGAAGCGCGATTGCGCCTCCTGTTGCTGCGCGTGCGTGCGTTGCGCTGCGAGACGCGCATCGATCTCAGCTTGTGTCTTGGCGATCTCCGCTTTGAGGCTGTCACGGGTGGAGAGGTGGTTGTCTCGCTGGGCAGCAAGCGAGTTGATAGCGGTCTCCATCTCGCGGGTTTCCGCCTCCTCCTTCTCCACGGTCTGCTGGTGCGTAGACGTTTTGACGTGGATGATTTCGATATCGCGCTTCTTCATACGTTGGTCCTCTGTGGGCAACGAGTTAGCAGAACATTCTGGGAAAATACTAGACAAACTGTTGCATACCTTGAAGCTCTGCAACGTTCATGCGGAACTGGTTGCGCTCTTCCAATACACGCTTGCGGCCCTGTTCAATGAATGCGTCGAATCTTGCGGTGAATTTGGCCATCCGGTCACGCAAATCATCGAACCCAAAGTTGATGTTGGGCAGAGTGTCTGCGACCGAGGGGCCAGCAGGCGCCATGCTTTGGCGGCTGAAGCTTGCGGAAAGCGAGGATTGGAAATCGGTAGCCATTTCGATTTGCTATACAGTGGATTCAGTTGGCGTATGCGATCAATCTGGGTTGTCTAAACTTGAAGGTCAATCCTGTAGTGTTGGTGAATTGTGGAGGATGCGACTGGCGCCAGACCCTTGTGGTATTTACACATGAATAAGGCGCGTTGCTCGGCCGACCTTGTGTGGCGCATGTCCCATCGCACCGCCACGTGGGGCACTCGAAAGCTTCAATTCACTTCGTAACGCGCAACGGATCTTTAACATCCTTTCATTGACTGATGCCTACCTGTATGTCTTTTATATACCCTTATCTTTTTCAATACTCTCGCTTAGGATGGCAGTTTAGTGATATTTACATTATCTGTTCCCGCTCGAGACTCTCTTGCGCTCACACCAGCTCATGCCGAGATGAAGAAAGGAATATCGACCAAACTCTTATCACATTGGAAATCGATACTCGGTCCAAATGGCTGAGGCGAGACGACTTGCGGACCTGATCCACGGTCACGTAGGACGTTTAACTTATATACCTGCAGAAGATGCAACATCCCAGCTTGGAGTGCTCCATACCAGTCGCGCAACATCTGAAGGTGAGGCTTCACTGTGCTTTTGCGCCGTCACAATACTAACGACCTCTCCCACAGCACCACACTTTCAAGTAGTTGGGTCTTCCGCAGAACTTTATCCTCCGGCCAAATCGCCTATTCCCGAAGGGTCGTCTAATCTTTGGCAAGAACGTCGCACCCAGAGACGATGGCTTCTCCAGGCCCATCCAGAAGCTTTCGCAGGCAACTCGGCTCTCCAAGACCTTTTGAAGGAGAACATGAGTCGCTACTCGAAAGTGGAGGGTGAAGCTAACGATCGACCTCTACTATCTATTGGCCAAATGACAGATGTTTACGACCCGTCTAGAGTTAAAGGAGCGGTGATGCTGGCGGCTGCTACCGGTGAATCTGGGGAGCTACTCAGGCTGTCTCGTGTTGATCAGTCAAGATGGCAATGGGGACACAACAAGGATGCGAATCTGAGTTTGTCCGTGATAGACCCTGATGACCCCGAAGAGGAGGCTATCTGGGCCAGCGACGGTCTACCAATCTCCCAGGTCAAGTTCGCAACTAGTTTCTCGCGATACGAAGCTGTGCGCTGGCTCATCGTCCAAAAACAGACTTCAACCACGATTCTTCAGCCAGAGTACCACAAGGTCCCCGTATCTCAAACTTTCGTCTCCGACATCGATGTCCAGCAGCAGCGGCCGTCACGAATCGATCCCAACCCGGTGCTGACAGTCTCTCACAAGCAGACTGGCGGTAATGCGCAGGTTGACGTTGCCTTCAACCCAAACGCAAAGGGCCAGCAGCCACAGATTGCTATCATGGATGAGTGCGGGTACTGGAGCGTGTGGGATGTCCTCGGAACTCAGAACAAGACCCGGCTTTCATCTTTTAAGTGCGGTCACATCTCAGAAGGGCTACTCAGTGAGCTGCCTTCCATGACAGAGTTCTCGGCCGAGAAACATGGAATACTGTTTGTTGGCACCGCTGAGATAGACAGCTTCTGGGATAGCCCAACACAGGATGTCGATGAGGGTGGCGGACTTGGAAGTCGGTCGAGTCATTTACTGCTTTGGAACAGAGAGAAATACGAGGTGATTGATCTGGCATCAAACATAGCTCTGCCTCAATTATCAATCCTGGTCGAGTCGAAGTCGAAACCTGATTACATTCTTGACGTCCAAGTCAGCCCAGTCAACCAGAATCATATATTCGTCTTGACCATGCGAAGTCTTCACTGGATCGACCTGTTTGCACCTGGGAGTGGAGAGGATGCATCATCAAAACCATCTATTTTAGTTACTTGTTCCCATTTGATTGATGGTGAAGGGCTCAAGATAACAACTTGTCAGGCGTCATCAGAAGATGGGCAAGATGCTGCCATGGTCTTTACCTTTGGTTCTTCTCATAGGCAGCTCCATACCTATTGGTTCGGGCGATCCAAAGAGAAGGGCCTCCCCCAGTGGCATCGCCAAGTCCTCACTCTACCACATGATGACTCGGGCACACCAGACGACATTCAATCAATCGAAATCCATCCCGCCAAGCTTACACGGAATAGAGAGTTTGTACCCGGGCCTGGATCCAAGTATCATCGTGCCGCGGTGCAGTTCTACCAAGGAAGCATACTAGGCAAGAACCTCAGCGTGCGATATTGCATTTGTGCTTCAGCCAAGGATCGCAATATCGAGATCATGCTGCCGACGGGACGAGTAGGGCGGTCCAAGTCGGATCAGGCACATCGGTGGAGGAAGAAACGAAAACAGTTCATCCGACATATGAGCGATGTGTTTGTCCTTCCGGACGGTATGGCTGAGGCCGACATGGTTGATCTTGTTCTACCACACTTTCGGTCAACAGAACTAGGCTCGACAGACGTCAGGGCGGCTACAGTTTTTGGACCGGTCCAGCTAAAGTTTGACTTTATTTGCCGAGCTCTTCGGGAGAGTCTCTTGGTTATTTCTTCCAGTCCCCATGACATTCCATCTGCACTAGTCTTGGCAATCCAGGAGAGGATCGCCGAGGGTGTGGCTGAAGGGAAACTTCCGCTGAAGACTTGGTAGGTTTCGGGCCCGGTTATGAAAGGATTTTGTTGATGCTAACATTCTATAGGAAAGAAATTGATGATGAGCTTGGTCCTTTGGAGCTGGGAAATGCCGACGATGCGGCACAGCACGACATGCTCGACTTATTCCTAGGAGGCGACAGCCAAACGGTCGTTACACAACTGGCAAGAAAGACTTCCCATGACTGGGTGCGATCATTGATAAGTCTGTCACAACTCAACCAGATCTACGTGGATCTCTGGCTTGGCCCTTTTGAAGGAAGGTTATCAGGGGAGGGCGAGGAGGTGAGGCGAAATTGGGTCGCAGATCTGGCCAAAGAGATGTTTCTGGCAACAGCTGGTGTCATGATCCAAGATACGCCTCTCATTGGACCTGCGAGTCGCGAAGACAATGAGACTCAGCAGCCTCCCCAGAGTTCCGTGCGCATCAAATCGTCACAGTCTTCGGACCCCATTATCCCGTCGTCACCTACCAGCATGCCGGACAACAGCACGAGCGATGCAGTAACTAGACGACTACAACTCCTCGCGCCATCACTCCGGCTGGATAGGATGGCATCTGCCAAGCAGTCTACAGTGCTCTCCTACTGGCCCACCGAGCGCGGCGTCGGCACAGAAAACTATGTTTCCAGCGTTGCCGTCGCCAGTGACATGAAGTTTGAGGACGCGAGAAAGCGACTGCAGAAGATTGAAAACAAGCGGAAGGCCCAGGCAGAAAAGTATAAACTTCCGCCTCCAAAGGCCAAGAGATCCGCGCCTGTTATAATGGGCAGCCAACCACGGCACTCCCAGGTAGAGCAAGCACCTGAGCTCCCAGCCCTACCCGCGCCCCCAGTGCAGATCATGTCGAGCCAGCCAAGATTCCCAGGATCATCACAGAGTCAAGGGCTCTTGGGGCCTTCATTTGCTATGAGTCAGCCGGTGTCGGGTGTATTTGGAGATAGGAAGAAGGTTAAGAAAGGGAAGCGGAAGAGTGGGTTCAGATGAGGCGATTTACGATGCAATGCGGAGTTGGATATTGGGCTACTTAGTGAAAATACTCTTATATCATGACTAAATCATAATACCGTTTTTCATGGAACGCACGATACAGTAAATCAGCGTGTGCATGCTATTGATGCTGTGGTGTAACCCATTGTTCATGATATACCAGGCGCTTACATACGGCATTCTACTTAAACGTCATTTGAGCCTGTGGGTTTCACGACCGACTTACAACCAACATCAACACTCAGTGTACACTCATCGCTCACACATTCAACACAAAAAAGCGACAAGAAGTGAACTTGAACCCAAAGTCAAGCATCTCGAAAAGCAATTTCACTCCACAAAAATAATGTCTCACTGTCACGACGAGCACGCCGGCCATGGGCACGATCACCATGAGCACGACCACTCGGACGACATCACACCAGCCGTGCAATACTCGCTGTACAGCCAAATCAACTTTGATCACATTGTGACGCTCAACGAGACACAGCGGGACTTGGGCAAGACGGTGGTCAAGAAGACGTGGCAGGAAAGGCTCGAGGTTGAGCCGGAGCTGACGAGCGATGTGGATGAGCAGCTTCTCATGACGGTACCGTAAGTCTACCCACCATCTCTTAAGAGCCCGGGACATGGTACTAATCCTGCACGACAGATTCACGGCCCAGATCAAGCTCCACTCCGTTCTCATCCGCACATCCCCCTCCCCCTCGGCGCCCAAGACGCTGCACCTCTTCATCAACCGCGAGGACCTCGACTTCGCCGCGGCCGAGGAGTCGGACCCCGTGCAGACGCTCGAGCTCTCGCAGACGGGCGAGCTGCAGGAGATCCCCGTGCGGCGCGCCCTGTTTGGCAAGGTGCAGCAGCTGGTGCTCTTCTTTGCCGACAACTTTGGCGACGGCGACGAGGACGTCACGCGCATCTCGTACCTCGGCTTCAAGGGCGAGTGGACGCAGCTCGGCCGCGCCCCTGCGAATATCATGTACGAGGCTGCCGCGCAGCCGGGGGATCATAAGCTCAAGGGGACGAGTGTGAATCAGATGGGGGGCGGAATTGGAGGTCGGGGGCCAGGAGCTTAGGGCAGATTCGACAGAATCCTCAATAAATGAATGAAATGAAATGACAATATGATACACATTTACTGTTTATTAAACTGTCATCTACTAAAGAGATCACTATCGCATATTCTTGACCATTTCTGCCGTCGTAATCCTGCTACACACGGCCGAGTTAACTAAAGTGCAGCTCACCAAGGTCCCTAGCCGGGAATTCTCCGGCCCTCCAAAGGCTCCATGGATCTCAACCTCCCAAAAACTTTCCACCATCACCACGGCCAGGCCAAATCCCATCGCCAATTCCCTCCTCATTCGGCCCCAATTCCTCCCGTCGTCGTCGTCAAAAATGCCTCCCCGTCTCCCAATTCGCCTCGCCCTCCCCCGGCCATCCGCCGTGGCCGCCCGTCCACTCCTCCTCCCTCTCACTGCGACCCGCGGCGTCAAGAACGGATGGTCCACGGCGCCCCCTCGCAACAAGCACGCGCGCTTCAACCAGCCCTCAGCAGGTCTGCCCTCCCTCACCTCAGGCCCCGCCGCCGCGCTCAAGCGCCGCGAGAACACGACACCTCTCCGGACGGGTGTGCTGGCCACCAAGAAGGGCATGACGAGCGTCTTTGTCGGGAAGATACGTGTGCCCTGCACTGTCCTGCAGCTCGATCAGGTGCAGGTCATCGCCAACAAGACCCGCGAGAAGAACGGATACTGGGCCGTCCAGGTCGGCGCTGGCTCGCGTGACGGCCGCAATGTCACCAGCCCCATGCTGGGTTATTACGAGGCCAAGGGCATCGCCCCCAAGGCCGACCTCGCAGAGTTCATGGTCCGAGACGAGGCTGGCCTGCTGCCCGTCGGCGTTCAGCTTCTCCCCGACTGGTTCAAGAAGGGCCAGTATGTCGACATCAAATCGCGATCGCGCGGCATGGGTTTCGCGGGTGGTATGAAGCGCCACGGCTTCAAGGGTCAGGAGGCCTCACACGGTAACTCCAAGAACCACCGTACCATTGGTACGACAGGTCCCTCGCAGGGCAGCGGTAGCCGAGTCATGCCCGGCAAAAAGATGCCCGGGCGTATGGGCAACGACTTTGTCACGGTGCAAAACCTCAAGGTCATGATGGTGGACAATGACTTGGGCATCGTCCTCGTCAGCGGGCCCATTGCTGGTCCCAAGGGCCGTGTGGTTCGCCTCCAGGATGCCAAGAAGCAAAAGGCTCCCCCACAGCCGCACCGCGAGGCGGCTCTCAAGAACCTGCTCGAGCGCAGCCCAGACCACGCAGAGAAGCTGCAGGCAGCGCGGGAGAAGCACCTAGAGCTGAAGGAGCAGAGAGAGGCGGCGCAGCTCGAGGCTTGATTCTTGCACAACGAATTGTAAGATGGGGTTTGTACGGCAAAAAGGAGGAGATCATAGCGGGCTTTTTTGTATTATACACACATTCATCTACTACTGTACAGATTCAACTACAACCGGAGTACCCAGGGTCATGAACTTTTTTACAACACCATTGCATTCCTTTGCCTCGATTTCTGTCCCTCCTCACTTGTATTCAAGCTGCTTCCGGAACCCTCTTGTAGGAGCATCCTCCTCCAGCACCGGCAGAGGTTCCTCCTCGGGCCCGCCATTCAGTCCCCTGAACGGATCACCACTGTCGAGCAGGTCGAGCTTTGTGCCGTCCTCCATGGTGAGGCTCCATTCGGTGGTGTGGAAGAAGCCCTTGCTCGTCGGCCGGTTGCTGGCGAAGCGCATGACACCGACGCCCTTTGAGCCGCGGACCGAGAACCATATGTCGATGCGCCCGTGCAGCTGATTCATCTCGCCGTGGATCCAGGGGATCTGGTGCTTGTAGTAGATCTCATCGCCGAGGACGGCGCGGGCCTCGGCGTTTGTGCGCAGCGCGTAGAGCGTCGACGAAACCACGGGCGACGACATCTTTTGGTAGTTGAAGATGGCGATGGAGCACGTGGTCACGATGACGATAAAGATTGGCAGCGATTTGCCCCAGCGGAAAGTCACATCCTGGATGTCTACAGCGAGAGGTTAGTCATTGACCATGAGGGAGCATCGTACATCATGGCCGCTGTACCTGGGAGCTCTCGGTCCGCCCGCCTCGACATGATGGGCCCATCACCGGGCTTCGGCGCCCGCGTCATCCACCTCCGCTGCGCTGGCCGAAAGGCCACCGGCCTAGCCCTGAAGACGTCTCCCAGCTTGCGCCGGACGATCCGGGGCAGCAGTGCTTGTTGTGACATGGTGGTGTTCTTGGTGGTCGGAATAACCTCCTTCAACAAGACGTAGAGAGGGAATCTGTATCAGGTGAGAGCAAGCGGGCTCAATTGCGTCGGGGAAATTTTGCAGCCGGCGCCGAATGGGTCTGTCAGTGCGGAAGGAGCCCGCAGCTGTGGGGACGCCCGTTTGCCTCGTGTGGCGTCATAAGGCTGAGCCTCAAGCTACCTCGTGGGCCTTGCCATGTGACGACAACGACGACTGTCGCATCCACTACGTAGGTCCTTTTCCATACTCCGTGGCACCGCCCCCCTCAACTCCTCCTCTTGACGTCCCTATGGATGGAGGATCCTATGTATGGCCATGCCCAACTCTCAGAGCTCTACCGCCCGTCTGAGGCGCACGTTTCAATATCCAGAGGAAGATTCCACAGACTCCCAGCCAGAAGCCCTGGATGAGCAAGGTACGATACCCTTCAGGCATACCAAAAACAAGGTCCTAACTATGTGAATAGAGCAGGAAGATCTTATCGGCCGTCTCGCAGCTGAAAATGCCGCCCGAGATGCACAGTTTCGCCGCCTCCTCTTCGTCCTCCCCCTTCTGGCGACTATCCCCTACCTTCCCGCCCTCATTCGCCCACCAACAACGCTTTTAGCCCTCCTCAGCATCACATCACTCTCCTCGACCGCATATCTCCTACATCGCCAGCCACCCGCGACATCGGGTATCCCATTCCTCGATAACTGGGCCCGGCCCAAGACCCCACGCCCTACCCGTCCGCCCTCGCTGTCTACAAGGCCCTCTTCGGGCGCTGTGGACGACGAGGACGACGATGACATTGATGAAATCGAGTATGTACCTCGAGGGAGACCGCGACAACGCAGGAGCTCGTTTAGTTATATCGAGAGGAGGTCACCGCTGGAAATGTACCTACCCTACCTGAATTTGGGCTTGGGTGTCGTTTTGATTTTGATGACATGGGTCGTGGGGAGAGCAAGGAGCGAAGCTGTGTGGCCTGGAATGGGTTACTTGCCGCTGGTGGTCTATGTTGTAGTTTTGCTTGCTAAGACGGTCATGAGCAGCGTTGACCCCGAGAAGGAGTTGACGGCGCTCAAGTACGACTATAAAGGTGCTTGATGGGACCGCATTGAACAAATATCAAATTGGTTGGATTTGGAGCAGGAAACAATTACATAGTTTGTAACGGATTGGCTGCCTATTTGCACCTCAAACCCCAGTATGAATCTATCCAATGTATTTCTTAATCTTCAGTTTTCTCCGCTCTACCGCCCTATCCTTGCAGTTTCCGTCTCTGTATAGGCAGTTCTCATTATAGCCCTTCTACATGTCTATCGAATCATTGAAACGCAAAATACCATGGCTTTTCAAAACACCATCGACACCCTTAGGTGGCCGCGGAAAGGGGTCCGTCATGGGGCTCGCATCGGGCGAGTCTGACGATTTGTCCATTACCAGCGCAAGCCCATGAGACTTGATAGCATCCACGAGTGCGGGCACCATATCCTGTTGATCAAGTTAGTTCGTATTCGTTAATTTCAAAATCAGAAAGCTTGGGGGCACCATACCAGAAGCCGAGAGTAGCAAATCAAACCCATAAAGTTGTTGCTTTGGGCAATCCTCACCGCCTCCTTGATTGATGCGCTCCGGCGTCCGCTTGTCTCGGTTGAGCCAGTTGCTCCAGATGATTCTTCCCGTCCTAGGTCATTGCAAAGGAAAACAGGGAAATTCGGTTGCTTCCAGTTCAGTGCTGTGCATAATCGAGGGTTGTAGCTGCTGAAGACAACAGACCGCACCACGTCAGGAGATTGAGCACGCTGTGCCCGTGCATGGTCAAAGACGATGCTTAGGATTGAATCCACAAATCCGTTGACATCCAAAGCGGGACCGAGTGAGAATATCTTCTCTTCCTCGAGTGTAGGATACAACACCTGTAGGTTGACATGCATACCTGGGTTCAAGAGGCTAAGGGCCTCTTGAAGCGTGATGCCAGCGGTGGCAAGGATGTGGTAGACCTCTGCAATACTCTCTGACGTCTTGCTCGCCAGAGAAGGAAGATCTACACGGCTGTTGCTCTTTATTGTCATGCTTGTAAACTGCTCCAGGGTCAACCGACACACAGGTATGTCAAGCCCAGCGCATGCTATAGTCCATCGAGGCCAAAGAACTGGGACCCCATCGCTCGTGTACTGCACAAACAGTCGGACGTAGTCTCCAGACAGGCTAGAGCCTGTGACTATGGCGCTTGTCGGCTGGTTGAATTGGCTAGTTGCCTTCCAATACGTTTCAAAGTCGGTGATCTCCAGAGGCTTTCCCTGGAACGGCTTGATTACTTGTACATTGAAACTGATCTGACCGATAGCCCGTAGCCGGGGGTCAAATAAGGGTAGGCAACATGTCGATGTACCTTGAAGTCCTTTGAAAACACTCGAGAGAGCAACGGTCTTGGCAATCACCTTTGCGCCGTAAGTGGGGAAAACATCGATGTCCAGACTGAAAGTGTCTAGATTGTCGACCTGGAATGAAACAATGCGGGTATCTTCTTGAAAGGGCAAAATGATGTTCTTAGGAATGAGATCCGAAACTTTAGACGAGATGGTGAGGCGAGCAGCGGGATACTTGCCATCTTGAAAGAACACAAGGGGCTGCTCCTCCAACTCGCCAAAGCTGATCTGCACAACTGTCTTGGTATCAAGGAAGTTGTGGCCATATCTTCGGAGCGGAATTATAGGCGGAGGAAGTTCGAGTTCGGGAATCGCATCAGGGTCGAGTGACATGGGTAACGGGGCACTGCTTGTGTCCAGAGGGCCCAGGGAAGGTTGCAGCATAAAGGGGCTTGCTCGCGGTCGTGTGTTGAAAGGCGTCAGCAGTTTCATGCATGCAAGATGACCCTCCCAAGCAGCATAGTACATAGCTGGAAGGTCCTTCTCGTCCACGATACTTGCATCAACCCCGGACTTGAGTAATGCTTGAAGACAGTCGACATTTCCTTCGCTTGCCGAGTGCAGCAAAGTTGTCCACCCATAAAGCTTGTCGACCTGGTCCAGATCTGCGCCATATTCTTTTAGGAGCAAGAGGAGCTCTGAAGCCTGGCCTGCCCTGGCAACGAGATGCTGGGGATACAAGCCCTCAGCATCCGGCAAGATGTTGGCGCCGTGTTTCAGAAGTAGCTCAACCACGGCTACTGAGCCGTGCTCGCAAGCGAGATTCAAGGGGACGTGGTCCGAATCGGAGACAGGATCGATACGTGCGGAACTGGCAAGGAGGTACTCGATGCAGTCCAGGTGTCCGTGGATGATGGTGTGGATTAAGGGTGTAAAGTTGTCATGGTCGGTAAGATCGATAGTATTTTGATTTGCTAGGTAGTTGTCAGTCACAGAACTCGATAGATAGGAGCAGGATCACAACCTACCCGCCAAAAGAACCTTGAGCATTTCTAATCTTCCATGAAGACTGGCGTAGTGGAGAGGCACTCGACCATACACATCCGTCCTGTCCACGGCAACGTTGACTGATAGGCCCCATTCGAGCACGTACTGCTTTCCATAGATAGCAGCCTGATGCAAGCAATTCCGCTCGTTGATATCGTCGTAGGAGTGGAGATCGACGAGGCCTGTGTCGAGAATAATTCGCAGGGACTCCTGAGGGGCTTCCGAAATCGCGGCCAGAAACGTCCGCGTTATTCTCTCCATCAAGGAACTATCACCATCCCCAGTTTCGTTGGCGGAGCGCATCCTTAGAAGCAAGTCCCGTAGAGACTCGAGGTTCCCTGTGATAACGGTGTCCAACAGCAGCGTGTCTGCATCCCCCTCATCTGTTCCAACGAAATGTTGCGACGTCACGACATGACCGGATTGGAAGTTGACTTGGATTCCATCGGACCAAGCTCCAAGCTCTTGTAAGCTCGTGGTGGCCTGGTCAGACAGCTCACTGATGACAGTGGCGTTAAAAAATGGCTGGACTTCGACAGCTCTAGAAAGGTAAAGCTCCTTTGTCTTCGACTTTGAAGTCTTGTCCCATTTCTTGAGGATCTTGGAGAAAGCAGTGCCATTGATCTCGACAAACTGTTGGAGCTTGTTCAGGTCTGTAGCAAACTGCTGGAAGCCCTCTTCAAGGGTTGTGAACTTGGCGGAACGCCGAGAGATGCCGTGCCGCGACTGCAACACCTTTTTCTTGTCTAGGAGGGTCTTGAGGCGAATTTTGAGCTACGACACGTCAGACATATTTCTCGAGGGTTACACGGCGATAATGGAGTGGATGTCACAAACCTCAGCCTCCTTCTGCAGGTAAAAGGCATTGACCTTGTCGAGTTCCCGTTCCTGTTCAACGTTTAGCAACCCCTTTAGAAATGTTCATGGCAGAGACGGAACACCAGGCAATATCTTACCAGTTGGAAGAAGAAGGTTGCTTTGTTGGCCTGAAGGGCGGCTTGAGAGTCGACTGGAGTAGCCAAGCGAAGGACATCATTCTGTGAGGTTAAGGTCGGGGTCGCAGAGAGCTTCTTGATGAGCTACATGGCATCGTGTTAGTGGCAGGCGTTACAAACTCGTGGGGTCGTGTGCGGGTAGCGAGTGAGAAAACGTGTCCGTGGGCTGCGGAACAAATGGAGAAGGAAAGGTTTGCTTTCGATAAGCCCCCGTCATACGATGTGATACTTGCTGCTTCAGGTGGTCGAGATCTGCAGCTGGGGCACGCAAAGGATCGGAGGAGCTGGGCCCACCAAGGTAGGTAAAGACGGCGAGTACGAGGGCAGGGGCACGGATACAAAAAAAGGAGCAATCAGGAGGGGGAAGCTAGGGAACTTGAAGACCGAGAAGCTGGAAGGCTAGGTTGGAAGTGCCTGGTAGAAGCGATGAAGTGGACTGGGCACTATGGGATATGACGGCGAAGACGCAAGCCGGGGATTCCGGATAGCGGGAACGGGAACGGGAGGCCAGCGGGGGCGGGAATGTTATGAACATACCTTTTTCAGTGCCTTGTAGTTGACGAAGCTGGCAGCATATTCGGGCACCTCAAGCTGACGCTTCTGGATCTGCTTGCCAAACTTCCTGTGAGGGATTATGAGCAAGGCTGAACTCTCGAGTCCGAACTATGGACCCTGGATGCAGAGTTGCCATCTTCCAAGGAATAAGCCTGGAGTATAGAGCTGACCCTTGAGGGGTTCCCTGGCCGGCATTGGGCTAGGCAGGCTCTGATGCATGGCAGCAAGGAGCAGAGGGCAGAAAGTGCTTACATGTTGCGGCGTGGACGCCCTTGGGCAGTCCTTGATGTCTTAGAGAAGAGCAGGTGCGCAAGAGTCACAAGTGTTGACTATCAGGGCTTGCGGGGGGGATGAGGGCGGACGTGTGGCTGGAAATATGCAAGTTTAAGTGTCAGTTACAACGCCTGTGCGGTAGTGTCTTGGGTGTCTTTCGTGTGTGAATGCAATAGTGACCAGAGAGCTGTAGTTGGAAGATAGGTAGGCAATGTAAGTAGGAGTTGTTCCAATAGCCGCAGGATGCTTGAGACAGGGCGAAGAATGGGTCAATAGAGAGCTCCATAAGGATGCCTTGGACCAGGTAATGCAGCGTGAGGTCAGGCCGAGATGAGTTCGCCGAAGTTAAAGACGCAGGTTCGAAGCCAGGTAGAGGTGCAGTGTAGTGTGAGTTGAAGCACCATAAGGTCGGGTTCTCGCAACCGTCACTCCCCGGGCAGCTTCTTTCTCTCACTCGCCCTTAAACCACCTGTCATGTAAGAGTGATACGGCTGGCGTCTCGCACGCTGCAGGGTCTTTTCTGGTTCCATCACCCAACCATCCGACGAGACAGCGCGCGAAGTCGACTCCCGCAAAGGCACGTGGGGGGGTATTCAATAGTCTTCTGGCTGGAGTATGCGTGGGCGTGGGTGACTGCAAAAGACGCTGCACACGGTGTTGCCGCACGGGATGCAGATACGGGTATTGGTTATGTGTTATGGGCAAGGATATAGGCACGGGTACGGGTGTAGTTGATTTGTGATGGTGGGATTAAAGATTGGGGATGACCACTCACCTAAGCCGAGGCTCTCTCCAACTCTCAGATACAGACAGTACGTGAGCAGAGAGACAGACCAGCAAATAAAGAATATCCTGGATCTCGTTTCGCCCGTCGACTGAGGGCTTCGGTGAGCGTTAGGGGTCTAGGCCAATTCGCTCGGTGAAGTGAAGGGCGCAAGGGGACCAAAGCGTGAGCCAGTCGAGAGTTCAGACTTGTTGAGTTGAAGTGACGTGGGTTCGTAGGGTAATGTCGAAAATAGCAACAAGCCTTGACCTCAACCCAAGTTACTGCTTTCTCGCTGCAAAGCTCCCAAAACAAAGGTGGCGGAAATGGAGAGAAGCACAGCAGAGTATCTGCCAAAGAAAAAGAAAAAAGAGGAAAAACGATGCGCTCTTTAATCGGTGCTGGGAGATTTTGGTTACGACAAAAGGTCGTGAGAGGACCTGAGCCGCCAAAAACCCGCCCGTCGAATGCTCAGTGGCTCTATCAGCATGACGGTCAACCAAAAAGGCAGTCAGAAGCCCAGGCCCAGCAGTGGGAAAGAAGCGGGGACAATGGATCGCAACCAAAAAAAAAGAGTCCGTCGTTTTCTTATTCTTTCCTTTTACCAAATGAATCGATCTAATCAGTAAATGGCTTGGATCCCGAGGCTTAACTGACCCTTCTCTTGCTCTTGTGCAGTCACGTTGACGCTTCAACTCCTCTTTTTCGTTGGACATCCTGCTTGATTCTCGTTCCGCTGGTCCCACGTCGTTGGAAGGGCTTATACAGTTGATGCTAGTCACCTAACACTTCAAGCCCTGTTCAATCGCCGACATATGATAGCAGCCCATCACGCCCGCATCAAGCTCCTCGCCCACCTGGGAATAAGCATCCGCTAATCTCGACCCGTTCGCGCCAGCTTCTCGTGCGTGGCCAGCCGCCATCCGAATATCCAATCGCCGTCCCGGATCCGACCCCGTGCTCGAGCGACAGGCGGTCCGGCTTGGACATCCCGGGGACCACCGACATCTATCTGAGCTGGTTCAACGCTCGACAAATCTGCATCTCGGCGGAGCCTATCGGTGCTTTCTCCGCGCATGGCCAACGTCATATCCAACATTTTGGTTCCAACGGATATACAGAGTACTCTGGACACGTCTCTTGGGCCTTTATCCCCGACTATCCCTAACTATCTCGCACGTCAACAACGCCAACACGTACGTAACAGTGCAGTTCATGCACTTCTTATTCATGCGCTTATCATCCGTACATACTGTATGTCTCATTCCCAGGTTCCTCAAGCTTCTGTTGTGCTTAGTTCCGTTATCTTCCAATACGCCTCGGCTCGTTATCTCCGAGTTTCGTCACGATGACTTCTTCCCCTGACACACGAGTCGGGATCTTCCCATCGAAGCCTGGTTCCTGAGTAATTACTGTGTCCCGAATTGGATTCGGTATCGAGCATAAACATGGGGCTGTCCACGCAGGGCACCTCCAAACAAGCAGGCCTGTGCCTCCACTCATACAACCCCTCAGAGTCTCAAGGTGTCTAACGTTACTCCGTACAAGTTTTCTTCAAGCAAGGTCACGAATCACGGCAATACGTCAGAGAAAAGTGAAATCCGGGCAGTGAACGAAAAGGCTACACTATGCTACTAAACCGCCACAACAAACGGACCTATACCCAGAAATAGACCATACATTGCTTGCGAGATAGCCAGTATGGTATCAAACTAGTCGACTTCAGTCTTTCTCATGACTTTCTCAATCTCGTCATGTCCGCTTTCGCTAGCTCATATTCAAGACCTTCACTTAAGGCGAGAAGTCACGTTCAAGCTTGCATTCCCTCTAGTTCTTCTTCGCATCTACGTCCTTTTGAGAGTCAACCAAGTTCTCAGACATAGCTTCAGCAGCCGCCTTCTTTAGCCGTTCGTTGTCATCAGATTTGTCATCCTTAGACTTCTGATGTGTTTCCCTCTCGTCCTCACTGTCCCCTAGGCTAAAGGGGTCGTTTTCTGCAACGGGGCTGGGCTCGACCGTCGACAATGGCTGCCATTTGCTTCCCCTCGCACCGCTTGCGCCGGTAGCATCCTTGGGCGGTACTCGTGGCGACGTCTCGTACATGTTAATCTCTTCAGTCTCCTCCTTGAAGCCAACTCGTCGACCGTTGCTCGGCTTGGGTGATGCTGAGGGTGGTGGAGGCTTATACATCCCAGCATTGGCCATTGGGCGGTTGATTGGAGCTATCACACGTTAGCTCTGGTGATCGGCACATCTGGGGGCACATCTAGGAACAACACTTACTTCCATCCGAGGAAAATTTCATGCCAGCAAAGTCATCACTGAGCACTTCCGGGTCCGCGTCGTAACGATCGTAATCGCCGCTTCGTCGACTGGCTTCGCCAGGGCGACGGAAGGGCTCTCCCTGTCGCTGCGTCTGCTCCTCACTCTCGTCAAAGTTCTCTTCAATCCTTTTCTTGAGTGTCGTGATCCATCCGTTGACTTTGGTCTGTGTCTCGAGGAATCCCTTGCGGAGATTGTCCCGGATCACAGGAAGGTCATCGTCGATGAAGCTGTGCTCACGCTCGTCATCCCATCCTTGTTGGGCATGTTGTCTGGGCCGCCCTTCGCCAGAGCCTCGGTTGGAGGTCCGGTTTTCGTAGGCGCCTACATTATCGTAATGCTCAGCAAGCTGGCGCGCATATAGCTCATCAGCCTCCAGTTGCGACATCTGAGCTCGCCCCTGCGGCCTGGGTGGCTGAGGGGGCGGAATATCTTCGGGTTCTGCTTCGTTGTTCACGGCATCTGGGTCCGTCATTTCTATACGCATGTCAGCCCTGCTACTGAAGCTTCCCGGGTTAGGCGATCAAAACTCACCCAGCAGAGCGTTGAAAGCGGGCTCGACGCGGCCGTTACTAGCCCTAAGGACAGCCTTGATAACGCCTTGATCAACAGTAGGGAATGCCTCCTTGAGTATCATTTCGTTCTTTTGCGCTTCGCTGAGTGGTCGAGGAGGTTTCGGGGGTGCCGTCTCGTTCGTTGGCGTCCTGACGTTTGTTGTTGCAGTAGTAGTTGTGGTATTCCCATCGTCTCCCAGGATACCCGACTCTTGAACATCGTCATCGCTCAGGTCGAGCGGTCGGGCCGTAGTAGGCGACTCCGGGCCACTCTCGTTCGTAGCCTTGTTCTTCATCAGAAAGTCATGTCAGCCGTCATTTCGATGCGCAACAAGATAATGGATATCCCAGGAGCAACGTACCGTTTCCGTAGGGGCCGACATCTTGATCGAGGGTTCAACCGTCTGGCTTCAAGTATTTCTCCAGTAAATACGCTTCGCTAGCAAGATTTGACACGAATATAAGGGACTAAGAGACTAAGGGGAAATAGGGAGATCTCGCTTCAGGTTGACCTTGCCCGTGATAATAAGGTAATGAGGCGCGAGGGGTCAACCGAGCCACGAAGGCTGATGACGTTGACCCACCGCCTCGGGGACCTCGTTTAGCCACACCGCTCGCCACAGTGATGCTTGACTGTGACGCTCTGATTGGCTAGAAATCGCGAATGTTAGTCAACACGACCGATGTAGGGTAGCTTTTTAACTTCTTGTTCTTGGATATCTCAGTCAAGAAGGTGATTTCTACACGCCAAACCATGATGATACTGCGAAGGATAAACTTGACAATGCAATAGTGTTTGCGATAAACTAATGTTACCTAGGGAAACTCGGGAGTTTCTTTGCTCATTTCAAGTCAATTGAAAAGAACAACACCATGACTGATTTGGATCTTGACTCAGCCTTTATCCCGGCCCTACACAAGCCTTCCGCTCTCCTCCCAATCGCAAAACACCGCGAAAGTTTGCTATATGTCATAGAGACACACCCGGTCACGATTGTAATTGGCCAAACAGGATCTGGAAAGACGACACAGATTCCCCAATTCTTAGAAAGGGCAGGATGGTGCTCAGATGGGAAGATCATAGGCGTCACACAGGTACGTGCAATCATTCAAGACATTGAGCTGGTGACTGATTTAGCTTATCAGCCTCGACGTGTCGCGGCGACCACAGTTGCCGTGCGTGTAGCGGAAGAAGTTGGGTGTGAAGTTGGAAAGGAGGTCGGGTACTCAATTCGATTTGAGGATGTCACATCTCCCTCGACTAAAATCAAGTTTCTCACAGATGGTCTACTTATCAGGGAGGCTCTCGTCGACCCCCTTCTGACGAGATACTCTGTTATTATGGTTGATGAAGCACATGAAAGATCCATCAGTACTGACATTCTACTCGGCCTTCTCAAAAAGATACGTCGAAAACGTCCGGATCTCCGCATCATTATCAGCAGTGCCACCCTGCAAGCCAGAGAGTTTCTGGACTTCTTCACGCACAGCAGCGAGGACCGGATATCAAAGGGAAACGACAATGCCAAAGACGAAATCGGAGCCATCGTCAGCCTGGAGGGAAGGACATACCCGATAGACACGCTCTACCTGGAATCACCAGCGGAGAACTACGTGGAAAAGGCAATCGATGTGGTATTTGACATACACACCCAAGAGGGCGAGGGCGATATCTTGGTATTCCTCACTGGTAGAGAGGAAATTGACAATGCCGTGCAAGCCGTCAGCGAGCGGATGGTTGACCTCGACCCGAGACATGGTCCGCTTACACCCATGCCACTGTATGCTGGTCTTTCCACTGAGCAGCAAATGTATGTGTTCGACAAGCCGCCAGAAGGGATTCGAAAAGTGGTGTTCTCAACAAACATCGCCGAGGCATCAGTGACCATCGACGGAATTGTGTTTGTCATCGACAGTGGGTTCGTGAAGCTGAGAGCATATGACCCAGTAACGGGTATTGAATCGCTCACTGCTACGCCAGTCTCCAAGGCGGCAGCATCCCAGCGTGCAGGCCGAGCAGGCCGAACGAAGCCTGGGAAGTGCTTTCGACTCTACACCGAGGAAGATTACCAGTCACTGCAAGATGCCAATATCCCCGAGCTCCAGAGGTCAAACTTGGCGCCTGTCATCCTGCAACTAAAGGCACTTGGAATAGACAATGTCGTTCGGTTCGACTACCTGTCTCCTCCACCGTCGGAACTCATGTCCAAGGCGTTGGAGCTTCTCTATGCGCTTGAAGCACTGGACGAATATGCTAAGCTCACACGGCCTCTGGGCTCCAGGATGGCCGAATTGGCAGTCGAACCTATGATGGCTAAGACGCTCTTGTCGGCGCAGTCCTTTGGATGCCTCAGTGAGATTCTGACAATCGCGGCAATGACCAGCCTAGGGGGCAGCGTTTGGTTCTCGCACGAGGGCGAGAGGAAGAAGATGGAGACATCGAGAAGAAAATTCGCTGTGGACGAAGGCGATCATTTGACGCTTCTCAACGCCTACCAGGCATTTGTCACCAAAGGGAAGAAAAGCACCAAGTTTTGTCACGAGAACAACCTCAACTACAAGTCGATGACAAGAGCGGTCAGTATCAGAGCCCAGCTGAAGCGATACTTGGAGAAGTTCAGCATCAATGTAGACGAGACGCTTGCCGGCCAGGCATCAGCTGCGGACAACAACAAAAAGGCAGAGCAGATCCGGCGTTGCCTCACTTCGGGATATTTTGCACACGCAGCAAGAATGCAGCCCGATGGGACGTTCCGCAACATCGAAGGCGGAACGGTGCTGTACGCTCACCCAAGCTCGCTCATGTTCAACAGAAAGGCGGACTGGGTCATCTTTCACGAGGCGATGGAGACGGATGGCAAGATCTTCATCCGGGAAGTCAGCAAGATCGAGAAGGGCTGGCTGCTCGAATATGCGCCCGAGTTTTACAAGGTCACCTCACGATGAGAGGTGAAACCGCTAGGTTTGGGGTAGACTAGATTGAATGATGACTTCAAGGTTTGATGGGCAGGGATGCTGGGGCTGGTCTGGAGTGGAGGATTTGCGAGATGACATTGTTGGTGGTTGTGATTTTGAGATACATATGATGGTGTGACTATGATACAGAGGAGGGTTGGAGCTTAACAAGATGTCTATTTTGGCGATGCACACATGGTTTCATGAAATGTACGGAGTACTCCGTGCAGAGTAGGGGAATAATAATTGTTTGTAAGACAGGACTTTCAACATCGAGACCAAGATCGTCGCTGGGCAAAGCTAATGAATGACCAGGTATCAATACCACTAACCCGGAGGTCCCGCAGGAAAAAGCAAGATACGACAAAGACAATGCTTAGACTCAAATCAACGTGACGATGACCTCGTGTTAACGACGCAAGGGAGGGAGCCTCGTTGCTCAGGTACCTAACCTACCCGCGTGTCTCGATGGCCATCTCTGCGCCGTGAGATGCTTATCAGGCTTTCCAGGCTCGACTGACGTATTTGACCTCCTCGTGCAATCTTGCCTGTTGGCTGTTGGAGAGGTTTTCTGTGGCAGTTATGTGAAAAGCATATCCCCGTCGGTGATGGCAAGCCTGGGAACGGTGCAATTGTGTAACGGCCGCCTTGACTGATATAATAGTGGAGCCAGCCAGCCATGTCAAGTCAAGCCACCAGTTTAGACGCCACTAGAGCTGCCAACAGTGTGATAGATATGAGGTTTCACTGTATTTTCTTACATCTCGTTCACTGTTTCCAGGGCTCTTGTCTCACATGACCCCGCTGTCAACGTGGTATTGTTAGCAGACATCGGGGCAAGAAGACGTCTTGGGACACTGTCTTGGACAGTCCGCTCCGCCGCCGGACGTGGGACTCGCGTACCTGCAGAAGCCCCACCACTACCTAGATTTACGGGCGTGACGGCCCCTGACGCCACTGCGGACGCCTTCCCCTTTATTTACATCCTATTCAGCCATTCCATCGCTTCCGTTGGCTGGCGCACCTCTCGATAAGCCTCCACCGAGTAACCAGGATTAGATTAGCCTGGTTCCTGGTCTCGTGCCTTGCATGAAGCGCTCATAATTCATCAGATTCATTGCATCTTCGCGACGTGACTGGCCAGGGGCTTTGTTGTACAGGTGCAGGTTTCTCGTTTTGTGCACCTCCCTTTGTGCATACTCCGCAGATTGTTCGTATCGCTTCACGGAGCTCTGAGTTCTCTGGGTGCTATTGCTGGGCGCTAATGGGTGGCGAAGGTCTCTTTGGAAATTAAACGTTTCTTTTTCCTTTATCTGGTTAATGGCTTCGAGACTTGATAAGCATATCATGCATGATGAAGTACGGAGTAACGAGGCAGCTGTGCGAGTCATTATCTGCCCAGCGGCTGCGCAATGCGGCTATTGTCTCGTTTATGTACTCCGTACAGCTTCGTCTATGTAGTATTAATAGTTGTGCAATATCCTTGCTGTTTCGCAACTGAAGGCTTCCAAGGACGTGTCGCAAACCCCTCCCCGGGATTCTCAGAAGGATGCCCCGAATGAGCTTCTTTAGGTCCACATCAAATCTCTCTCTTAGAAGGGGGCCTGGAAATAACCGGGGGTTCAAACCACCAATGGTTTAACGGATCCAATCGTGGGCTGGGTGAAAACCCAACTGATGCTCCATCTCTCTCCCCTGATTACGGATCCATCCAGTGAGCGAAAGCGAGTCTCGAGCTTCACCGTCTTGGACTGCCCTGATGGCTGGGTCAGGCATTGGCCTGCTGTAATCGATATTGTTATATGGTACATGATCACTGCAGTGAGTGTCCGCTACTCGTATGTACAGCAAGCCCGAGCAGCGTAAATTGATAGATTGGCTGCCGTCCACTGTGAAGCTACTGGGGCTGCCAGGAGTAAGTACCGGCCTACCGACCTCTCCTGAGGCTGCCCACGACTGGCGTGCCTCTCCCGTCTTGCTCCACCACACCCACACCTCGAGCCTCCACTACCTCCTCTTCCTCCGCTCACACTCTTCTTCTCTTCGTCTCTTTCTCTCATTCTCTAACCGTCGAACGACCGACCGACGACGACAGCATCCTTCTGTCTTTCTCCCCAACGCCTCTTGCCAGCAGGCTCGTCATTCTTTTATCCTGCCTTAATTACAAGAGTCTTGTTTGTCAAGCTCAAGTCATTCGTTTCTTCCGGTCATCAACGGCTTCGTTATCCATTGCCAATCGACCTAGTCCCTCTTTTACATACCACCACAATCGTTCAATAACATTTGCTCTGCTGGCTCTTACCGTCTGTTCGATTTCGTCGTCGTTGTCCTGCGCATCTACGTACGCGTCTTTCGATTCTTCGACCAACCGATCTAGGATCCAGTCCATCGATTGCACTACCAATACTGGAGACTATTTTGATCGAGCTTTGTCAAGCAACCACAAAAGTTAATGGTCACGACTGTGCTTTAATTCGACAATTCTTAATATTTTACAAGCCATCCCCAGGCTTTTGTGGAGGACAATCGCCACCATTGTTGCCATCCCTTTGTTTTGAAGCTACAGGGTGAATGCGCCAGCGAGACAACACCCCCGAACACCATGGAACTCACGCGCTTTGAAGGCTATCGCCTTCAGCCCCGTGTCAATCTTCGCCGGGACCTTTCCGTGCCCACTCCCGACAAGACAGCTACGCATCCAACCGGTGTCATTCACCGGCTGTTCGGAAGAGATGCGGACAAGTGCAAGGAGACGCCCGACTCCAACACCTGCCAAAAACCGGTCGGAAGTAGCATGACAGTTCCAATCGTTCTTGCTATTGTGTATGTTGCCGACTTCACCTTGATTTTGAACAGCGCGGTCAGTAAACTTGGAAATTACTTGCTGACTCCCGTCTAGTATTCCTATCGTGCTCATCGCATGTTTTCTCTACTATCTTCATCGTAGAAACTTAAAGAAGCAAAGGCTTGAGGATGCCCATGATCCCCACAAGAGCTTGGATTTTGGATTGGGAGAGCAGAAGAAGACCCGCAGAAGCATCTTCATGGGTGGCGGCGGCGAGAAGGGTCTGAACCACAAGCAGAGCCAGCTCTCGATGGATATGAACCTCTCGTCGCCCTACCTATTGCCTCCTGGTCTTCAACAGTCACGCGAGTCACTTCATTCTTTGGCCAGGTCTCTCGGTAATGATAGCCAAGACCCTTACCAGTATGTCGCGACCTACACGCATAGCGAGACCGGCTCCATGCGGTCCTTTAACCCCAAGGAATCCTCCTCGCTGTATACTAAAACAAGCAGCAAACCTACGTCTGAACCTGGAAGATCGGATCCCTCCCAGAAGATGCCCCCGTCGCGGATGAACTCATTTCCCGAGACGCCTGTCTCCTCGGATGACAAAGTCGACCCCTTCGCAACCCCCAAGGTCCCTGCACCGACCCTGAAGCAACACTCTCCTGTAGATTCTGAGAAGAACGGTTTTCATCCTACTCCTATCGTCCCTGAGATTGGTGTTGTCTCCGACTTCGATGAGAAACACGCTGGGTCTCATGCAATCCAACAACCTCCCGCCGTCAGGACCAAGAGCCCGGAGTTTGAGCTTCCATCCTTTGCCCAGACAACGGATACCGCCCAACCCGCCAACGATACATTCCCTCTGCCTCCCAACAGGGATCATGAACCGACCGGTCTTGGCTTGAACTTTTCTCTTCCTAACCCCACGTCTCCGACTGTATCATCTGCCGATGCCCCTCACTCTAGTCCTCTGCCAAACGCAGAACGTCAAAGTGACGGATCTCATTACCAGACGTATCAACCCGCTGCCGATATCTCAGACTACTACGGAGATTATGAGGACGATAACCGTGGCCGCTCCATGGGCCGACAATCTTTCATGGAAGATCAGCATCAGCAACCTGGCCTCGGAGTTCCTCAACAGGACAATAAGAGACTGTCTGTTGGATTCCGCCCTCTGCCCCCGGATGAAATCACAGAGTCTGAAGATCCTGAATATCGTGCCAATCGCATCCGATCTTTCTACAAGGAGTACTTCGAGGACAGCAACAGCAAGGAAGCCCCTCCACCTGTGCCTGCTCTGCCCGCTGCGCAGCGAGCTGCACAGCCTCAGTACTACGAAGACTATGACCAGGGCTACCTCGGTGAGGCGACGGCGTACTTTGACCCCGAGTCTAATGCTTTCGTCATGCCCTACTCTGAGCCTGTTACTCGTCGTGCCATGACACCGCCACCAGCTGGCCGCTTCCGTGGTGGGCCCGGCGGACCTGGCGGACCACGGGGACCAGGCCCCCGGGGTCCTCACGGTTCTATTGGCGGCATGAGCTACCAGGGCGGACCTCGAGGACGATCCCGCGCGGGCTCTTCTCTCGGACCTCGACCTGACTCTTCTGCCTCTGCCAGACTGCGACAACCGCCAAGAAAGAGGCTGCCCCCCCCGGCGCCTCTTACAACGCTCCCGACCCCCTCAAAGCTCAAGGACGACTCATTTGCCCTCATGAATGCTATGGATTTTGCCCCTCCTGATCGCATTAGAGACAATGTTGCAGGTCGTTCTCAAAGCCCATTCGGCGAGAGACGACCCTACTCGCCCTCAGTCCCGGTGGCCCCAACTCTCGTCACGGCCTTTGACGAGCTCGCCGCTCTCCCCAGCCCGTAAGTTTAGACACTCATGCAGATCAAGTCTATACATGCTAACACTGATGGTAGTCATCTGCTCCGCAAGTCGGGCACATTCACCGCCCTGGACTTTGCCCCCCCTAAGAGGTTTAAGGAAGGAGACACGATGAGCGACTCTGGCAGCATTAGGAGCAACCACAGCGGTATTTCGCAGGCGCAGCTAGGAGCCATCCGTGCCGGAGCTGGACGTGTAAGCCGTCTGCCCGGTGACACTGTGTTCACCCAGGCTTCCCTGGGTGACACGTTGAAGCCTCAATGGGGTATGCGGCCTTCATAAAGGTAGCGTAGCAGCGTAGTTGGTGGTATTTGTTTGATATATCGGACAGTGCCGCCGCGCCAAGGGCCCATTGAGCGTTGTCTTTCTGGCATTGCATTACTCACAGCGTGCGCCGGTACTCGTCTAATTCTTTGCACTTTCTTCGATTCACAGGCGCATTTCAGGGTCATGACTTGCGATTATCATCTTTTACTTTCTTGGGGACATGCAGGGCTTGCATATAGAAGGGCTTGGAAACCACACGACAAACTAGATGATGACTAGTGGCTGGAACGAAGTTCAGCCATTGTACATAGGTCAATCGGATGTGGTGCTGACTATTTAGCACCGCCATCTTGTTTCTACCATTTACGGGTTTACTTGTTGAGTTTGCTCGTTTTGACAGCTACCTTATGCCGTGATGTGATGTAGGCTAACGTTAGTACAAGAGGTACAAGAGGCGGGCCGTGATCATCTGAGCCTCTTGAAACTTGCCCTTTTCCCAAGGTCCCGCATTCTTCCTTCCTTCCCACCCAGTGCTGTCTAAGAATCATAAATGGCCAGTCTACTTCATCCATGGATCTGTAGTATATTGAGGTAGTCATTAAGGATCAGCATAGGCAGTGGCCAAGCCCACTCGATGCTCATGGGGCGATACAAATGAGAGTTGGAGCCTCGGCGAACACGCGAGCAGAATCCTATTTTTAGTGCTATATTTGAGGGCTTTGGTCATGGGGGTTAGTGCGGATGAAAGGGAGGGAGGGGCCTTGCATGATGGGAAATGAAGGGTGGAGATGCTGCTGACTGCTGCGAGACGGAGGAGAGAGGCCATGAAGTCTTTTGAGATTCTGATGGACAACAATTAATGACGAGTCCTTGAGGGAAACGACAAGGAATTATCGCGCTGATCCGATGTCCGGAGCAGTGGCAGATGAGTTGTGTTGGTTTTGTCAAGTTGAAACCTTGGATATTGCTGATGCAGTTCATAGTATCTACGCACCTGTGTTAGCAGGCTCGTACCTGGACTTGTTCTCCCATCAGGTTCCAGGAGTAACGAACATGTGTGCACGTCTTATTCATGTCCCATATCCTTCTCTCGGCGATAAGGTCTTTCATGTCTTTATGATGAGCATGGGCGATTGTGAGGGTGTTGGCTAGGGACGTAGCGTCGCATTGACAAGCAGTTCAGGATGTGACTCGGAAATGAGATGCCCTCTCTGCCATACGTATTAGGAAACCCAAAGGACAAGCCTACACATGTGCGACTGAGGTTGATCAGGCATTGAATCTTCAATATATGCCGATATGAAGGGTAGAGCTACAAGTGTCGGACGACGACATTCCAATTGGAGGAATGGTAGATTCAGTGCACGCTCCCTCAACACCATCGCAATAGGTAATGATTGAATACCAAGTGCTTTGCGCTGACCGACCCCATCACCGACGGCCTTTGTGTACTTGATTTAACTAACCCCCAGCTTCGTAGGCGCATCAAAGTCTTCAGCAACCGTAACAATAATGGTGCGAACCCTTTCATCAGCCCCCATAGGGAGGGGCTGATGAACCCATAGGGATCAAAGACCTAACTACTCCGTACTTCGTACTTCTTCTTGTCTTCGTCAGCTAAACACAAGAATAGCCAGGTCACAGCCCAGCTGGGCTCGTATCGCATTGGGGGCTCCATGGCGCTAGACGGCCAAGATTTGCAGAGCATCCTTGTAATATCAGGCGATCGAAAAGAAGGGCGGGTACCTGAGGGATGGTGGGAATGTGGGTGGAATAAGAGGTATCTTTCTTTGCCGTCTGAGAAAGGTCCGACCGATGGATGGATGCCCGCTGAGTTGGTGTTCAGATTGTGCCATCTCACACACACTCTGGACTTGCTCGTTGCATTCTATTCTTCCATTTCGCTTCTTGCCAAGTCTCGATCAAATTTTTACATCGTTCTCTCTTTATCGCTGTCTCTTCAGGGCATCAACAACGTAGTTACGCCACCCGAAAGCAAACAGACACAACCGCTCCCGTCAAACCAAAGACGCCCTAATCAACAACTAGTTACTCGACATAACATACCGAGTACGTACTTGATCAACGGCGCGCCAGCCATTTTCGCCCTTGAGCCCGAAGCTTGAACCTCGACTCGACCAGACAAGAGAGGCCCACTGGCTGAAACTGGCCCGACCTGGGAGGCCCCAAGCCGCTGAGAGTGCCGCTAAGAAAAGGGCCCGTAGACCGCTGGGTGCTGTACCTCCGTACCTCCGCTCCGTTTAACGTTGGGTCTTTGGCCTGTCTCGCACCACCCAACCACTTGGGCTTCTCTTAACCTCTTGAGACCTCTTCGAAACACCAACATCGTCCTTTCAACTCCCCCGCGACGAATCGCCTCGTCCTCTTTACCCGCCCTCAAACAGGTCAAGCAGGTCACAACTTCGGTCAACGGTTCTTCAGGTACGTTGTGTCACGATGCAAGCTGCCATGCTTCCTCCCGCCAGGCCATCGTCCTGTCATCCCTCGAAGCCCACACAACGCGAGCTCCCCAGTCTGGCCACTCACTCCTGATCCGCAACCATCGCCAATATTCTTCCCTCCCATTCCGCATCTATCGCGCCCGTGTACACTACCCCCTGATCATCTGCCCCCTTGAATCGATTGATCTTCCCTACTGTTTTGTTACTCTAATGCCTTAATCCCCTTGTCTTCCTCGTCCTCGCCTTGAACTCTCTATTGCTCCAACAAGTCACGTCTCAATGCCCAACTTCATCGTCCCGCTGACATGTTCCTCAATCTCAGGCAACTGCCTCGCGTGAGCACGCCCGGCTTCGTCATGTCCAACACCACGGGTCAGGCCGACACTCAGCCCACCGAGGAGGCCTCGGTCCCTAACAACCAGCCTACATCTCCCGCCGACGATAGCAGCGACGCCAACAACCAGCCTACATCTGCTGCTGCTGTACCTTCCTCTGCTGCACCCGCTCCTGAGCCGTCATCAGAAGCACCCGCCGATGACCAACCTACAACCGACGACCAGCCTACAGCAACCGATGACCAACCTAGCGAGGCTCCAACCAACACACCCGCGGAGCCCTCAGCCGATCCCAGCTCCGACAACCCCAGTCCTACCGCATCTGACACTCCTGAAGCAACGCAGGACGACCCATCACCTTCATCCGACGACGCACCTGCCGCACCGACACAGTCCAGCGCTGAACCCTCTGCCGCGGACCCAACAACTGAAGCACCCGATCCATCATCTACTGATGACAGCAATGATGTTGGTACTAGCGATGTCGATCAGCCCACTGCCACTGAAACCACGCAGTCTGAGGTTTTGACCACTTATGTGACGGTCTCGGGGAGTCAGGGCCCCCAAACTAGCGTGGTTGTTGTAACAAGGGTTACCACCAACAAGGTCACTGCCGTTGAACCCACCACCTCCGCGTCCGCGACTGACGACGAGGGCGAGGCTATCGGTGGTGGCTCTTCGAAAGACGATGGTGGAGGCCTGGGCCAAAAGAGCAAGGTTGCAATTGGTGTTGCCGTTCCCATTGCTGCCATCGCTCTCTTTGCTCTCCTCGGCCTGTTCTGGTGGAAGAAGCGCAAGACCCGGAGGCAGGCGGAGGAGGAACGTCGTAAGGAGGTCGAAGACTACGCGTACAACCCTAATGCCGACCCCACGATACCTGCTGTTGGTATGGCAGACGGCGGTTACGAGATGAGGGAGGACGGCTCCTCAGGCTACCGTGGCTGGGGCAACACTACCATCGGTTCGACTGGCCGTAAGGCTTCGACTACCATGTCTGGCGGTGTTAACGGCCAGGCTTACTCGGACGTGACATCACCCATTCGGGGCAACATGTCGGATGGCCGGTCAGGCGAGCCCTTGATGGATGGCGCACATTCTCCAGAGGGCGAGATCCTAGGAGCTATGGGCCCTTCTGCTGCTAACAACCGTGGCGCCGATGTGCACCGTGGACCTTCAAACGCTTCGTCTTCCTATAGCGCTGCTGGCCGATCTGATGCCTCAGATCCTATGGCAATGCCGTATGGTCCCGGTGGTGCATATTACGACCAGTACGCCCAAAACAACCCTTACAACGACAGCGTTCCGCAGCAAGCCGTCATTCGAGACAACCCAGCGCGTCGAAACACGCGTATCGAAAGCCCTTCTCACTTCCCACAACAGAGCGCGGGCATTTCCCAGAACTTTTAAACCGTGTTTCGTCATCACAGCCGCCCAACTATATGGCTACCCAAGTTTTCTTTTGTAAACTGCAAAGATACCCGCGTCCTGTCGAAATCTCTGGCTAGGAGGTGGACTCTGCACTACCTGGCGTTTTACATTTACGGCATTCTGATTTTATTTCGAACGAGCCGTCTATTTACCCTCGACAAGTTACAACAACCTAATCACTCACTTTCTGTACCTCAAACATGACATTTCTCCTAAAAGCTTCTTTTTGTATCAAACCCCAAAACGGAGCATTCTTGATTTTCTTATTCTCTATCTTCTTGATCTTGAAAAAAGGCAACGACGAGTTGGGTGTCTTGTACGCCTATCTTACGAGACGGATTTTTATATTTGTTTGTACATATGACGAAACGGCGGAGCGACCTTGGGATCCAAGATATGGGAACAGGCATGTGATGCCTGGTAATGGTGCTGTAGTCGGGTGGGGGAGTGATGAGGGGGAAGACAGCTGGGAGAACCTCTTTGGTGGACTGCTCAGAAGAATTGAATGAATCTTGTATCCGGGTTTATAGAGGTACATAGCAAGCGAATTGGAACGATATATATTCACAGCCAGCCATCTTGACTCGATTGCTTCCTCATGTCCTATCATCTTGTGCAATCATGGCCATCCTTCTGATCGAGAATCAAGGGCTTCACGAATATGCGAGGCCAGTTTGTTATAGCTTTGCCCATGACACAACTCCTGAAACCGAGGTTGACTCAACATTTCTACATTCACAACCAAACCAGTTTCACAGAACGTAACACACCACGCAGTTTCAGAAGGAGTTGCTTGGGGATGACCCCCAGTTTGGCTGATAGCGCAAATTATGTTTTAGTCTGTTTAATCTAAACCGAATGATAACTCTGCTGCGCCGACATCCTGCCTGATAGACTCTCGCAAACCGACGCCTTCGCAAATACTCGAAGCAACAATATCTTGATAACAAAAAAAGCACAAAACCGGTGCTAAACTCCGATCTCTTTCCAACTCCTTTGCTCAAAGCATGAGTAGGACACAATAAGCATAACCATCGCCTCAAAAGAGCACCTGTCATCGCCGCTTACACCACTTGGTGTGTCTGCACCGAAGCCCTCAAAAGGTCTCTCGATGCTTGCTCTTTGCGTCGCTTCTTTTCCGCCCATTCCCGACTCGCGATTCTAGAGCGCTCTGCAGCTTGCTCACGCGCTAGCCGAGTCGCGGCCTCGCGCTCTCGTTTTTCACGCTCTCTATCTTGAATAAACCGGGAGTTATCCCGTTGGAAGATCTCCCTGCCACGGAGCTTGAGTTGATGAGCTTCCTCGGCAGTCAGTGTAGTTCGCTTTCCGTTGGCGCTTCCTCCAGACGTCGAGGTTCCGCGACTAAGGTCTTCTCGGGACGTGGCTGTTGAGAGTCGGCCTCGATTCTGACCGGCCGTGTTTCCCGAGCTAGGTGTTGACCGTGTGCCTGCAACAGACAACCGCTTCGATTTGATCGTTTCTGACTGTTTTGCGCTAGTATCTTCTTGTGGTTGTGGAAGTTTGCCTTGACGGGCAAGGCTGGCAATAGTCTCACGCGGCGTGATGCTGGGCGTAATACTAGTGCGCACCGGCCTGGCTTTGAACTCTCGTTTCTTCTGTTCCTCCTCCTCCTGGGCCTTGAGGCGAGCTTCACGCTCCTCACGCTTTCGCCTCGAGATTGTTTCTCCCGGAAGCTCAAAGCTGGGCTTGGTCAGTGGCCTACTAGACTTTGGTCTCGGAACAGGCACATAAGCTTTCGGAGTATCAGTCTGTTGAGCTCGGCGAGACTCGCGCTGTTCCTTCAGGCGACGGGCAACAGCTTCGCCGGGGAGCTCGAAATTTGGAACAGTAGGCGGTTTGCTTGACTTGATAGGCGCCTTTAGTGGTGTAGATTTAGAGTTGGTCAACTTTCCTCGCGAAGTCTGCGATTTGAGTTTAGGCGAGCCTTCTAATTCATCCCGCTTATCACGAAATACGAGAGAGGTCGATCGGCGTAGAGCTGGCTGCGATCTGTCAGACTGCTTGACACGAACAGTAGCAGACATGCCCGCTATTGAAGCTCTTTTTGTGATGGTTGACCTTGTGCTAACAGGTGGTAGCTCAAGATGGTTGCTGCGGGATTCGGAAACTTGAGGAGACGCCATTCGTCGTGGCTGGGCTACAGCATCGATAGCCTCTAGGTCGTCCTCGAGCTTGTCGAGCTCTTCAAAAGAGTCCTCAATTCGAGGCAGTGAAAAGGACCCATTTCTCGAAGAGCCAGCATAGCTGCTGCCCCTCTCACTAGTCACTGTAAGTGACGGCGAAACGGCCTGCTCTACGACCTCAATGACTTCCGGTACCTTGAGCGGATTGGTCTGGTGGAACTCATATGTTGGCGGTCGCCCTTCCGCCATATTGACGTTGTCACCTAGAGCCCAGGAGTAATCAACCCCTAAATCAGAGCACTCGTCAGGCTTTAGGGGCGTAGCTATAAGGGTGAAGGTGTCAGCCTGGGGAGGTTCGTTGGGAGGGTCTAGATAGGAGAGTCGCTGCTCCCGTGACAGCAAGTTACAGCCGTAGACCACGGTCCCTTTGTGGCGACAGCCATCCTCGTCATCGTTCGGGGAATCGTGGTTTTGGGCGTTGCTGGCTGGTGCCGGGTACGATAGTAGCCATTCGAACTGACCTGCCAGGAGTTTTTGATATTGTTCCGGGATAGGAATCGTAGGTCTTGCATCAGTCAACGGGTGAGTATCATTGACTCGTGCTGCGCGAATTGGGTCAGCATACAGCGGCTTGAGCATGATAAGGTCAGGCGTTTGCGACTAAGACATGACTCTGTGAAGAAGTTGTATTGAAAAGTAACTGGAGACCAACCTTTCAGGGATAGCTGGTGGGTGGCTGAGGGGTGAGGAGCTGAACGGCAAGAGCCGGAAGTCGCAGCAGTACTTGTAATTGATGAAATGCTTGGTTCTTCTACCACCACATCAAGTGGTTCGAAAGCGTCTTGCTCGGTGGGAGGGCGCCGTCGAAGCCCTCGGGACAAGGAGATTCTGGGCTTGGAGAGTCCAGCCTTTAGGTCTTGAATCACGAATGCTGAACAATGCAGGTCTTGATCTTCCTGGCAGTGGTGAAGCGAGTTCCGGGCAAGGCTCGTATTATGAACCTGGTCAGCGGACAGCTCTTGAAGCGATGCTCTCGAGGCCAGAGAGGAAGAGGGGATCGAGGGGGATTCTGAATCGGCGTCGACGAAATGAACATCCCGGCTCGTCGCGGGCCCAGGGGAGGTCATGGCCGAGTTAGTGGCACGGTGGACTTGGGGTTGGCCCATGGCATCCGAGCAATGAGCCTCGTTAACAGACCCCTGGAACGTAGAAGCCGGGGCTATGAGTGGTTCTCAAAGGCAAGGACTCGGAATGCGCGCCACTGGCGTCTCAGAGAACAGGGGAAAGTCAGGGAGCAGCGATGCAATTTCGCGGATAAGCAGGGGTCTTGAGCGTCAAGGCGACGGCCAACAGCGGGGCCCTGTCTGAGGTGTGCTCGAGGATAGAAACAATGGGTATGGTATGAACAATGCTTGCACCGAGAGCAACTGTACGTGAAGTGATGCAAACGGAGGAGCCAAAAAGTAGTAATGGTGGATTGGAGAAAGGTTGAAGAGGAGAGGAGAGGAGAGGAGAGAGAAAGGTGGCTGTAGATGCAGAGTGAGGTCAGATAAACAATAACATTCAGCACAACCACGGCAACCACGAGCTGCTTGCCATCTTTTCCACGCTTGCCTTGGTTAGGCATTGAGAGAACCTTGTCACTGCCATTTTGTAATTCTCGTATGTAGCACACGTAGTAGTAATCATGCCTTCATCATCCTCATCTTACGGCTAGAGGACACCGACGAGACCTTTCTCCTCACTTTAAGCCCCTTTTCGGTAGTTCCTATGCCTCGCTATTGATGTGGTTTTTTATGAGAAGAACCGAGGCAGTCAGACTTCATTTGCTGTTCTCGTGTCGCGTCGCTAGGAACCCGTTTGATTGGCTCCCGTCATCCTTCTACTGGAAGCTCCAGTGCGGGAGGCCCGCAGTAGCATGCTGCACCCTAAAATGATATGCGCAACCCGATCCACCAAATATGAACGACATCTGAGACGACATCTTAGAAGGCATCTTGGACGACAACTACTCTCATACTTGCCAAGGCTAATATTGCTAGGCAGAATATTGGTTCTGATGCAAGAGACGCTGGGCGCAGGGCTCGCAGTGAGCCCTTGAATTGAGGCGCCTAGATGCCTAGACGACGCGTGGGCCATTCAGAGGTTAGATATCGGTGATTTGTTGTTTTGAGTAGTACTGTTTCAGCGGCAACTCGAATGCTGCAAAACTTCTCAGACTTCATGACGCCTCCTCTTCAGCAGCTGCCTCGGCTGCCTCGGCCTGAGCTTGTAATGCCGGTGCATGTTCTGTCGGAATTCGCACCAGAGTCTGGGGCAGTGGCTCTGTTGTATTCTGGGGTGCTCCGGCGGGAGTACCAGCTGGTGCTTTGGCGAGCTTGGCTATTAACAGACGTGTTAGACCGATGCCGAGAGTCTTCATGCTCATAAACGTACAAGAGGCCATGTTGATGGCACGTAGCACGTTATGCCAGTTTCCGACAACGGCCGCAATTGCTAGTCTCGGTCAGCCCATCTGCGCCTTTGACTCGCAGCTAACTCATATACCTTCTGTGCCGTCCGACAATGTTGATAGTTTCTGCTCCAAAGCTTCCATTTGTGTTGCGACCGCAGCGCTCAGATCTCGGAGCTCTTTTAAGTTTTCGAGTTCGGCCTTCTTCTCTTCGATACGTGCCAGCAACGCTGGGGACTGTCCGCTGGACGAGGCTGACGCGCTTGGCGCGCGCATATGGGAGGAGAGCGAACGCGCAGGATAGGACATGGTGGCTGTCTGGTATGACACGGCTGAGAGGTCTCGTAGAATCCCGTTTGCATGAGGCATGTTGCTGGTGGGGTTGAACGTACGTGGGGTTGGTTAGAAGAGCCGGCGCCCCGGGCAACGGGAGGGTCCCATCAAATTCGACGCTTGGACGAAAGCGTTCGAGAGTAAATAATGACACAACCAAAAAATCCCAGTCGTAGACTGACAATCGACAACACCCTTTGACTTGACAAGAGCATACTCACTACTCTCGACTAACTCCACAGGAGAACTCTCAAGTCTATCGTCCTGGACTCCTGCATTATGAGCTATGGCTAGACTTCATGAACCCCCCGT
Source organism: Fusarium staphyleae (assembly GCA_017140175.1). Classification (NCBI taxonomy): domain Eukaryota; kingdom Fungi; phylum Ascomycota; class Sordariomycetes; order Hypocreales; family Nectriaceae; genus Fusarium; species Fusarium staphyleae. The sequence continues at coordinate 139,861 of JADDON010000024.1, forward strand.
ATCAACGGACAGCCTCGAAACGCGTACGTTACCACCTTGAGAGCTCCTACACCCGTCGTGTTACTGGCTGACCGTGTTCACGATCTAGTTCGAAAGAAGCTGCTGCGCCAGAACCGTGACCTTGCCAAGTCCAACAACTTACGAGCCCTTCGAATCCGAGAACTCGAGAATGACTGCGCCTGCATGCTGTCCGAGAACCTCGAGCTCCGAGGCCGCATCTTGGAGCTTGAGAAGGAGCTCGATGACAACGACACCCGAAGGATTGCTGATCATGCACTCGCTATCAAGGCCAAGTTGGAGTCCCAGATCACAGAGTGGGCCACTCTTCTTGCCGGCCTTGGTCTAGAGCCGCCTATGAAGCGACATTCTCCCCGACCTAGAAAGTCAACAAAGCAGAGGGTGAGCTTCAGCTCTGCCCGGCCTAGCCCGTCTCAACGGCGTCTGCGTGATATTGCTCGAGAGATTGAGGAGCTCGGTCACATATCAGAGACCAAGTCATACCCTAGACAGTCCATGAAGTAGGTCAAAACATGCCGTTGGCTTAGGAAGGATGATCTAACCATTCCATAGCCACGAGCAAATCCTCGCACTACGATCAAAAGCAGACGATTCTGATACCATTGAACCCGTCGAATCGCCTGAGCTTGGGCCGCCTCCCATGTCACAATTCATAGACGAGGATCCTGTCAAGGTCGACTCACCAAGCCGCCCTCATCCTGCACCAGCACAGGAAAACCCACAGGCAAAGATCGCCCCGCCAGAAGCCCTGATATCGCCTCAAGTAAAGAAGACTATGCCAAGACCTTCATCACCAGAGATCAAGCAAGAGGAAGAAGTGGCAGAATCAAAGGAGGCAAAGCCAACTGAGAAGACGCAGTCGGAGATGGAGCCACCGGAGACAAAGCCATCGGAGACGAAGTCAGTGAAGACCAAGTCTCTAGAGACAAAACCAGAACAAGCCAAGGAGCAGAAGATGCCTATTGTTAATGCTCCAGCATCTCAATCCGTCAAGGCTGGAGCGAAGCGAAAATTCGCTGCCAGAGAAGACATGGGAATCAGCAGACAACAGAGAACCAACAACGAAAACGAGCCCCCAAGAGTCGTGGTCGATCAGCAATCGATCCGCGAAAAAGCCGGAGGGAGGACCCTGAAGGAGCTCGCTAGTATGCGGAAAGAGGCTCGCGAACGGGTAAACGCAATGGGGACCAGAAAGCCCCTTGCAGCCAAGAGCACCAACGACGATATGAGTTCACCGAAGAAGACGTCCAAGCCAGCAGCCATCGACGAAGTTGCTGCAGCCAAGGCCGATATTACCAAGGCAAAAGCACCTCAGGGTCGACCAAAGCTCAAATCGAAACCCCAGACCCCTGTCACAATTGAAGCAGTGCTTGATCCTGAACCAAAGGCTCCAGTGGTAACTGAGTTACCATGTGAACTCGGAACACCTTACGTGGACCAGGCTCTTCTTTCCCCAAGCTCACCAGACACAGCGGCCTCAAGCGAGGCTGGTCGCGGAGCAACACCCCCGCCCGGCGATATCAATGCGACTAGGGAACCATCGAGGCCGAGCCGACGGAATAGGACAGCTGTCAGCTACGCAGAGCCGAACCTCAGAGACAAAATGCGACGACCTACCAAAGATATGCTCGATGCCGTGGCAGGCGAGGGTAGATATGCCCGACGATCTAGCGTGGCCGAGCAACCTGCCCCTGACACTGTCAAAGTGAAGCGTGAGAGTGATGTTGGAGACTCGTGGAAGAATCTACCTCCTGCGAACACGGCCTATGCTGAGAATGAGCCCGGCAGCATACCTGCTAGTCCGCTGGCTGGGAAGGGGCCGTCCCCAGAGCTACCAAAGCCTATTGCCATGCGAGGAGGTAGGCGCTCATCAATGCTGATCCAACAAGTCATTGAAGATCATATGGACCCTGAGGAGGATGAAGACAGCCAGAGCCAAGGAACGACAGCTGATTCTGCCGGCTTGAGCGAAGCCGACGTTTATGACTTTACACCGTCTTCACCCCAATCTGACAACCAGGCACCTGTTGAGGCGATGAAGAAAACTGGTGGCCGACGGACCTCGAGACGTGTGTCTTCGGCCGTCCACAGCGAGGAGGGCCTTATAGCCAAGGAGCGCGCCTCGTCGAGACGAAGAAGTATGATGCTATAATGATGCATATTGCGATACCGGGAGTTTCATAGCATTGGGCGTTTATGGGAGCCTGTTGCTTGTCAGACTGATTCATGCCCAAGATACCTCTGCACCGAGCGATGGAAAGTTGTTTATTTCTCAATGTTTGTATTTACAGCTGTTTTTTTGCTTCCTTGTCGGACACCAAAAACCCAATTGGAAACATGTCGGCAGTATTTTTAACTAATCATGCTTTGTTGGATATGAGCGTTCCCTCTCCTCTAGAGAACCCTCTGCATGTCCCTTCAAGTTGTACTGGGTATATTCTGCTCATCTTGGACGCTTCGCTGAATGTCTTTACGTTGAACCATGCCTTAATCCTCTCTCACTCTTGACTCATGATGACGCTCCTGAAGGCTCGACTGGTTTTGTGTATGTGACCTTCTCCACCGCCACGTTCTCGTTGCCTTTGTCGTCCTTTCGTAATTGGTAAACGTAGAGAGTGAGAGAGATTCCTTGGACCTAAGGGATCTTGGTTAGTAACCATGACATTGATAAGAGGCTACTAACGGAGCACCTACATCCATCAAGCAGAAACTTGGCGATGGTTCCTCACCATCCTTGTGCCAAGCTCCTGAGAATGCGCCTGTTGCGCTGCCAGGGTTCACAAAGAACTTGTCCATGTACTCAAACGCATCGAAGCGATGCGTACCACCGCAGCACAAAACATCGACATCTAGCTTGTTTGCCTCAGCCAGGAGTAAATCGGGCTCATTGGAGACCAGCGTGAATCCCTCGAGGAAGCCGATTCGTAGGCTGCCGTGGGTGACGACCTGGGTCAAAGGAAGGGAGGTGGCCTCGACATCATAACGGCCCTTGACGATCTTCAGGTCAGGCGAGACTGATCGCAAGTATTCGTATGTGTTCTTATCGGTCAGGTTTCCGAGACAGAGGGTCTGGCCGATCTTGCCGGGAGCGAGGAGCTTCTTGAACTACAGGCGGTGTTAGCGACCAGGTGATCTCGGGTATGGAGCGATGCATAGTACCTTGGCAGGGATATCAAGTGCTCGATCGGGGATGTGAAGATCCCCTATGACGAGAATGAGAAATGCCATGGTGTCTCTCTGGCACAGCGAGAGGAACGAGGCTGTAGATAGATTTGCGATTACGAGAGGCGCAAGCTGCCAGCCCAGCCCCTTGAGCTTCGTGAAGGCTAGGTAGAGGGGCACCATGGGCTGAGGTACGTAGACACTCGGATACAGCGGTATGAATGCGCCGCATTTCCATAACGGGGCTGATGGCATGTGGCTGAGCAAGTGAGCACCAGCCCCGAACTTTCTTATCGTTCGGCGGGGTGCGATAAGCAATTTTCAGTGTAAAATTTTGGGAATTTGGGCTGGGGCTCTACTTTCACCGAACAATCCAGTCTTGGTGGTTGAGGATTGAATTGCTCGACAAGATGGCGACCCCTTCTCTGGCTGAAAAGCTGGACAAGATCAAGTCTCCTGGACTACAAAGTCAAAAGAAGGTATGACTTGTTTATCATTTGATTTAGCATCGGGTGCCCAATCACCAGAGTCGCAGACTAATACTCTCCATTATAGACTGCCGTCGTCCTGCAGGCTGTGGAATCGACTTTGAAGGAACACAACACCGAAGCCTCGCCTACAGGATACTTTGCAGCTCTTTTGGCTCTTCTTCAGCAAGCGAACAACAATGAAACGGTTAACCCGGAATTGGCGACCCCAATCGTCTATCTTCTCGATGTCGTGACGCCCTACGCCCCGCAGCCTCTCCTCCGATCCAAGTTCACACAAATTTTGAGCCTGTTGGCCCCCGTACTTCTACTGCAGGATGCAGAGCCTATGCTACTACGGTCCTCCATTGGATGTCTTGAGTCATTACTCGTTGCGCAGGACTCTGCATCTTGGGAGCTTTCCGTATCTCAAATCGGTCCCCGAAGGGCTGTTGCGGGACTCTTAAATATGTCTCTTGACCACCGACCGAAGGTACGAAAGAGGTCGCAGGATGCGTTAAAGAAAGTCCTCCGAAACCCCCCGCCAAGTCCCTCGCTGGACCACCCCGCCGCCGACATGTGCGCCCAGACTGCTCTGAAAAACTTGGAGGATATCGCGGCCAAGATTGCGCAGGCGCGTAAGGGACAGAAATCGGACGTCAGTCACGATCCTGCCATGATCCACTCTCTGCAGTTGGTCAAGACCGTCGCAGCTGCGAGCGGTGGCTGGCCGACCAAGAAGATCGAGTCTCTGTGCGAGCTGTTGCTAGGTATTGCGAAGAGCGGGAACGAGTACATGACTATGGCGGCCTTTGAGATCTTCGAGATGATATTTGAAGGCATGACGGACGAGGTCTCTTCGGCAAAGCTGCCGCGACTTATGGAGATTATTTCAGAACTCCGACCAGCGGCAAACGACACTCAGCTCGTGCCCCCGTGGCTTGCGATCCTCTCAAGAGGATATGATGTATCGGCCCAGGTTGAGCCTGACGAGACCTTCCAGAATCTCCCCCAGCTTTTCGAGATGGTCGCGCAGTTCCTCCAGTCACCCTCTGAGAATATCCGAATTTCCGCTTCGGAATGTCTGGTCTCCTTCATGGCCAACTGCGTGCCCCGACAAGTTATCCTCGAGCCCTCAATCTACGACGAGAAAATTCTTGAAAAGGTCGCGAAGGCTGCCGAGTCACTCTTGAGCGTCCAGTACCAGGCTGCATGGCTACAAACGTTTAACGTTCTTGGTGCTATGTTTGACGCATTGAGGTGGAGGGCGTTCCCTATCATGATCAACATCACCAAGACGATTGGCGAAATCCGAGAGAATGGGTCATTCCGCAACAAGAAGGACGCCGACGATATTATTGGCAAGGCCATCCGCGCAATGGGCCCCGAAGCTGTTCTCTCCGTTCTGCCTTTGAACCTTGCGAAACCTGTCAAGGGCCAGCCCGGCCGAGCCTGGATGTTCCCTATTCTGCGAGACTATACCAGCAACACAAATCTGGCTCATTTCAAGACCGAGATGGTTCCGCTCAGTGAAACCATGTTTCAAAGGGTTTTGGATCACGGACAGGCCGAGAAGACCATGGAAGTTAAGATTTATGAGACAGTGGTCCAGCAGATTTGGTCTATCCTTCCCGGATACTGCGATCTGCCCTTGGACTTGACCGAGGCCTTTGACCAAGGTTTTGCGGAAATCCTGGCCAACCTCCTGTATAAGCAGGTTGAGCTACGACTAGATGTTTGCAGAGCGCTCAAGTCTTTAATTGAGTCAAACAAGGCCATCACGGAGATTGAAGACGAGGAGGAAGACCTGGTCCTCCAGAGTCGCTTAAGCCGTGCTGCCGCCAAGAAGAACCTTGAGTATCTCTCTCAGTTCGCTGGTAATATGCTTGCTGTGCTCTTCAACGTCTATACCCAGACTCTTCCCCAGAGCCGAGGGCCGATTTTGCAGACCATCAACACGTTCTTGAGCATCACCCCTAACGCAGAACTGATGGAAACCTTTGATCGTGTGAGCAAGATGCTGGCTGCAGAGTTGCAACAACCAAAGCCGGATGTTAAAGAAAAGAGCCAGAAATCCAAGGACCACATGCCTTCAACAGCACAGACTTTGATGGATCTAGTTATTACCATGTCCGTTTACCTCCCGCGAGAGAGCTTTGCTCCCTTATTTGAAATTGCGGCTGTCATCATCAATAAGGAGGAAGAGCCTCAACTTCAGAAGAAGGCATATAAACTCATTCCTCGCTTGGCTGACTCGGAGATTGGAAAGGCTGCACTTGAGGAGAGGAGCACCGAGCTCCAGAACCTCATCATTACGAGCACTGAGAAGGTCTCAGCCCCTGCTCGCCGAGAGCGCCTCGCTGCCATTACTGCGCTCCTCCCCTTTATCCCCGACACCTCTCTCCATTTTATTCCCGCTGTCCTTAGTGAAGTTGTGATCTGCTGCAAGGAGAACAACGAGCGGGCACGGGAGACTGCTTACGAGCTTCTGGTCCAGATGGGCCACCGCATGGCCGGAGCCAACGGCGCAGTCATCGAGAACAGCAAGGTTTCTCACATGCCCAACGATGCCCCTGCGGGAACTGCCAATATTGAAGAGTTCCTCACCATGGTCAGCGCTGGTCTGGCGGGTAGCACGCCTCACATGATATCTGCTTCAATCACTGCCATCAGCCGACTTCTATACGAGTTCCGCAGTGCTCTGAGCGAACATACTCTCTCTGACTTGGTGCAGACCATGGACCTCTTCCTCACCTCCAACAACCGCGAAATCGTCAAGAGCTGCTTGGGTTTCGTCAAGGTTTGCGTAATCGGCCTCCCCGTGGAGCTCATGCTCCCTCGACTTGAAACACTGGTACCTAATCTCATTGTCTGGAGCCACGAGCACAAGGGTCACTTCAAGGCCAAGGTCAAGCACATCCTAGAGCGCATGGTCCGACGCTTTGGCTACGAAAACATCCACAAGAACTGCCCTGAGGCTGACAAGAAGCTGATTGTCAACATCCGCAAGACGAAGGAGCGTTCCAAGAAGAAGAAGGATGCCGCTAAGGCTGGCCATGATGGTGAAGATAGCGACGACGACGACGAGGATCAGCCCAAACGCCAATTCGAGAATGAGTATGATCAGGCTCTTTACAGCAGTGATTCGGACGACGACGATGATTCCGATGATGAGAACGCCGCGAGACCCAGTAAGAAGTCGCAGAAGGGCGGAAAGGCATACATCGTCGAGGACGAAGACGAGCCCCTCGATCTTCTTGACAAGAAGGCCCTTGCCAACATTTCATCCACCAAGCCTCAGAAACTCCGCAAGCCCACACGCAGCAAGGCCAAGTTTGACCTCGACGGCAAGCTCATCCTTGGAAAGGACAGTGATGACGAGGGCGCCATGGACGTTGATGACCCCAACCCCGAGGCCTCGGGCGTGGGCGCGTATGTCGCCGCCCTCAAGGGCAAGGACGTCGCCAAGCGCGGTCGCGGCGGTAAGCTCAAGTTCTCCAACCGCCGCTCCAACGATGACGACGACGATGAGGACTTTGAGATGGACCACAAGGACGCTGCGGCCGTCAAGAGCCGGATCAGCCCTGGACGAGATCGCGGCGGCCGTGGTAACTTCCGCGGCCGGGGAGACTTCCGTGGCCGGGGAGGAGACTCGCGCGGAGGACGCGGAGGCCGCGGAGGTCGTGGTGGCTCCGGCGGCGGTAGAAGCGGAAGAGGAGGTATCTCGGCGGGACGAAGGGGCCTCGGTGTTGAGAAGAGGCATGGGCCGTCTAGTGGCGTGGGGAAGCCAAGGAGAGGACGCAACTAGATGCCATAGTTATACCCCATTCGTTGCGTCAGGTTCGGCATTTTTTTATATCTCAGGTCTTTCAGTTTAGATCACGGCCAGTTTGTTCAAGGGTGAATAAAAGTAACACAAATATGGATTGTATTTTTTGTCTTTCACGCCCAAGATGCGGAGCCAGGTCTACAATGTCTTGCATTACTGATTCAAACATGGATCTATACACAATGCCTCTAGTCGCACTCTTCCTTGCCTAATGGGTATCTTTCAATCATGCCGCCGTCGCATTTAAAATTCGCATCTGATCCGTGGGCAGAATGCCGTCCTCGCCAACCACCCTCCTTAGACCATTATCAATACAAGGTCAAGCCACCAACGCCCTTTGTATCATGTTCAGTGTGCGCAAGTGTTCTGTGCAGTGTTTTCATAAACACTAATCTCGTGTGTTTCGTCATGTCGTATTGTCGTATCATCATTACTCAAGTACAATGATGTTGTTCTCCGGCTGGTTTGGGTGTAAGGGATACCCTCTTCGGCGGTTATCTGGGGCGAGGGGTTCCTTTCGGTAGTATCGTTGCATGGGCTCTCGTTGCTCTTGAACATCTAGCATCCGCTCGTGGGGCCGCCTATTCGCAGTAAGTACTTCTGTTTGCCTCTGAAGAGCCACGGGTGAATCTACTCACATATCCTGTCGTGGCTCACTCCGGGGTGCTGGGCTACCAGAATCAGGCGCCCTGAGGTAGACTAAGTGCGGCTCCTCTTGTCTTCTAAAAGTGAAAGAAGCTCCTTCGGCCGCGCCCATGGGAAAATAAGAAACAGGGGGGAATGCATGTTCCCCAGATCTCCAAACATCCGCGGTAGCTCCGGCTGTTGTTACCGGCTTCATAAGTACACGAGGTGGTGCTAGAGCATGGCGCGACCGAGCCTCTACACGGCTGGTGGATATTATATCAGCACCTGCGTTTTCCCTAGTCTTCTGCATGTCTGGCCAAGAAACGACACGATGCTGCTCAGGAACTCTGATAGCTTCTCGCATAGGTCTTCCATACTCCTCGACATCCTGGTGCTGAAGTGCTGGATGAGGTCCATCTGTACGGACTGAGACCCGTTCATAGAAACCTCCGCGGTCCTCCATGAGTACAGGGGCACCACGGTTTGCTACTCTTGGTGCATCCTCATACGGCCGTCGACTTACTGCAATGGCCGGAGGGTTATTCAACCCTTGCAGCCTTGTATTTGAGTGATATAAGGGAGGTGCGTCCAAACGATTACCGTTATGGCAGGTTGGAAAGTCCTGCTCGTAACGCAATCCGGGACCATCATGTTGGGCACCATAAGGTCCACTCCTGTAGGCAGAGCGTTCATCCTCCAAGTGGCGGGTTATACGAATAGGCTCGTCTCTTATAGCTAGTCCTCGCAAAGGCGAAAGCCTGGCAGAAGAATGCTGTAAGAGGGGACCAGGGTGGTGCTTATCCCGAAATTCTTGGCTTCTCGGTGGAATTGTGCGCACAAACGATGGCTTCATGGTCTCAGGGGATACTGGCTCAATGGACGGCACCAGCAGGTCTTGTAAGCGGTTGGTAGCCCTCGACACAGGTCGGTGGGTGGGAGACTGCGGTTCATGGAACGGTGACTTTACCTTGCCGTACATGACCGGCCGCGAAGCTGGAGAATAGGATCGTCGTGCAGGATTCAAATGCTGACTGCTTGGATGATATGGCTTCCCGACATACCCATTCTCGGTCGGCGCAGGCCCTGCCCTTTCCGAAATAATCCTAAGCTGGGAAGCTGCTGGGAACTCATCGTCTCTGTATGTAACAGCTCTTACGGGCGGAGCGCGCACACGCTGAGTGCTTCGGTCCAATGGAGATTCTGAAGGCAGGTCCTTTTCTCCACGAGAGCGTTCGAGGGCCTCTTGCCAGGCCTGGTACCTTTTGAAGCCGCGGTGTCCTTTTTTCTCGGCAGAAGTCTTACGCTTGGCTTTCTTGACCTTTCCATCTAGTTTGGCTGGGCCTTTTGCAGCTGGGTTCAGCCTCGGAGATTGACGACGACCAGGTCCAATTTGGCCAGAGATGTTGCTCATGGGTCTGTTAGGAGCAGCAAGTATTGACAAAGGGGCGATCTCTTCTACTGAGGAGTCATCGGTCTCGTCGCCAGATTCCTCCTCATCCGAGTCGGAAATCACCACGACTTCGCGCAAAATCTCGTCCAACTGATCCCGGCCACTCTCCTCATCTCCTCGCCACTTGACGAGTGTATCCAAGCACAAGGCTTCAACAACTTTGCGGGCATTCTGCCAGGTAGTCTCCCGGAGTAGAGTGTCATATCTCGTGTGGGTGTGACGAATATGAGCGAGCACTGCAAGTTGAACCCGTCGAGCTAAAGTAATATCTGCCGAAAGCCCTACTTTTTTCTCGCCCTTCGATGCGGTGCCCTAGGGTCATAAATATTTGTTGCCTATACATAGGTGTTAGGGAGGGGGCACAAACCCGTCTGAAGGCGTGTTCAATGATCATCTGGCGATCAGTATTGGGGATTCTTGGAAATAGGTCTCGCAGAGCAGCGTCCACTTGCGCGTCGTATTCCTCTTGGGATTCTGGAATGGGCTCGGGCGAGCCACCGGATACCGGTAATGCGCGATCCAGAAGCTGCCCCAAGCCGTTGCGAGCTTCCTCGACAATGATTTCTCTGATGTGATGGCCGACCCGATGAACCTGGTGTGCCAGTATGTTCGAACCGTCATCTTTTGCGTTCTTTAACATGACTAAGTTAGTACGAGCGGTCGGGGGCATGACGGAGTGTTGCTCTATGGCAAACGGCATACCGAAACTACAAAGATCATGGCATCTTTCTCTCGGGATAGCTCTTTGCATGCTGCAGTTAGCTCGGGATTGCCGGCAGGGACAAACTCGAAACCTGGAGGGGGGGTCTTCTTGGTAGTAATCTAAAGGTGGTGAGTACTTGTCATGACCCCGGCGCGCAGAAGTCGTTTTTGTACCTGAAATTCGAGCTTCTTCTTCTTCTTATCTTTATTCTCAACAAACTCGAAATACGAGTGATGCTTGGTCTTTGGCGGAGCTGGTTTTGCAACGAAACCCTGGGGCACAGGTGCTGTAGGATCGAACTGTGACCTCTGAGCTCGCCTGTGCCTCTCCTTCGGGCCACCTGCCACAGCGGCGGGAAGGCTCCGTTTCTTTTCTCTCCCCATTTGCACGGTATGTTCAGCTTACCATGATGGTTGGTACCACAAGTTCAGTTGAGGATGATACGGACACGGGAAGGCTGTCAAGAAATGCAAAGTAGGAACTCAGAAGGGTCTTCTGAGGCCGAGCAATAACTTGCCTGCACGGGAGGTATCCTCTGAAATCCGAAGATCCCAAACCAAGAGATGGCACCCGTGGTAGAGACAGAAAACAGAAAAGAAAGCCGCGATGCGGGCAACTAGAAGAAACGGCCGAGGGCTGTTTCGATTCTCTCACAAGTCGCAACCACACAAACACTCTGGATAGAGTCGGTCGAGGCAATGTACAGACCAAAATCACGTTCTGGCGACATCAAAGCCGGGCAAAGAATATGAGATGGATGTCAAATCGGGCGCATGTGCAGTTGGGCGCGCACAGCTTGAGGGCGTAAGGCTCCGATGAAGTTGCAGACAAGATGCATGCAGATGTACCCGCGGGAAGGATGGCCTCAGGTCAGGCTGAAGCTAAGATCAGGCTGCATGCACCATGTCACGTGTTATTTGAGTGTAAATTGATCTCAGAATCACGTGAGTATTCATGTGATTTGCTGAGTTCTCCCGCATCCTGTTAAACATTGCCGCTGTGGAAAGACCAATGCCTCGCACTCGCGGGGAACGGGAAATACTTCCAGAATCTAGGGAGTAGCTTAACCGCAAGGCTTCTTTTTCACCAGGACCCCCTGTGCAGCAGAGTCGCGGTTCAGGCGATCTCCAATCTCGGAGTGGCTGACGGGACATCGCCAGGACCATGATCAGTGGAGGGGCAGATTAGGTCGAATCGGTTTATTAAAGGCTCAATAACTGGCCAGGAGCCGAATCCAGAACGGAACCACGGGAGAAACGACTCGAGATCGTCAAGGCGCAGCCTTAGGATGGAGTAGCTGAATAAGAGGATAGCTGCAAGCTGCAAATCCACGAGGAGTCAATAATAAGATATTGGAACATGCATGCATGGACCACAGGCGCTGTACTGTACTGTAATAACTTAGAGTTTGGATTTGTTTCAACGGTTCCGGTGCAACGCCATTTCGGCATGTGGGAGAATGTCCAAGTAGCCAAGAAGCGTACGGCCGCAAAACGCCGGCAATTGTCTTCGGTCAATGGTAGTCATCGTCAGGGGCGGTGGGGAAGATATTCAGGGCGGCAGTTCAACAAGGGCAACGCAGTTCCAGTTGATGCTATTTTGGTCAAGCGAGCGCAATACGTAGCTACGTTCTTCTGTCAAGTCGGATGTGTGTTTGGAAGTGGCAAAAGCCAACCCGGAGCGGGCCTAGCAGGCATTCGAGACGCCGATGAGTCGGTGGTTAACACGTTGAAGCGGAACCGACGGCGTTTCATCCATGCCGTCCATGACGAGGAGCGGCCGGAACAAAAACGAGATCAACCGGCTAATCAAGAGCCCATTGGCGAGCTAAGAGTCCAACCTTGAATGCCGCTTGCACAGCCCAGACCGAAGAGGATGTTAGTTGAGCCACTGTGTCTGATCGCCCATCACTGGCAACGTGGCACAGTACGATTAAATGGACAGCGGTCAGACTAGACGAGAGGGGAAGTGGACTGAGTGAGGGTTGTGATTATTGAAGGCGGTGGCAGTGCTCGATAGATAATATGTACATAACATGATGGTGATATTCAGCTCCGCTCATGCCTGGACGCTAGGTACCTCACGTATCCTGACTGGAGTGGCTAGAATTAGGTACGTATCTCATTTCAGAAATCAAGAAGAGCACCTCAGGGCCAAAGGGTTTATCCCTAGGCAATCACATTATGTAACCCTTCTCTTACATGCCAATAACAAGGTCGTGTGGGCAGGCGCCTTTCATTAGCCTTGTTGAGCAAAGGCTCTTCGATAGCGCTACGGAACTAGCATTGTTGTTTTCTTACAGTACAATGCACTTGTACAGCCACGCTCGGTATGCACGGATGACAAGTGTTGCTACATGTACCGCGCTCTTCGCTTAGTTGCTGAAAAAGGGCAAACAACTGCCTATCGGTACGAGAAGAAGCCAATAACGACAGGATATTCGGTTCGTCCTATTCAAGTCGGTAATGTGCTGTTGCAGCAGCCGCCTGACTACTGTCAGCATTCCAGCCATCAACAACACGAGAGAGTGCATGCCGCTTTGCCGTCAGAGCAACCGCCGATGTTGGCTAGCAATGATTCAATGCATTTCCAACACATAACCTCGATAAAACAATAAGACGATTGGATACGGGATCTCGTTGTGCAGTCGCGCATCTGCATCAAACAAGCAGAAATGATGCTGTCAAGACGTCGTGACATTGCTTAGCACCAGTCAAACACAGGCAACATAATAATCAACCTGAGGCTTGACCTCTTTTGAGAGCAGGCCACGAGTCCCTCGGCGACGGCATTCGTAAGCTCGTTACTCCGTAGATTCACAGGCTCGCGGTGGTCTTCAATTGGCGGCGCCCGTCATGAAGAAGCTGGCATCTTTCTTGGACGCTGCCACCCACAGCCCTTTCTGGCGCTGAGCCTGTCCCAGAAGGGCAGTTGAGCGTCGTCATCCTCAGGCCGCAGTCTTTACCAGGACATTTGCTCGCTCTCTCGCTCTCGGGACACGATGGAACTTGGACGAGGAGAGTGGGCCACTCGAGCAGTGGTGAGAGGCTCAGCCGTCTAGGGGAGATGCCCTATTGGCTGGACTCCGATTGGCTCGTTGCGGCGCTGCCTCAATGCTCACATCCAAGAGAAAAAGAGCTGACGCGTCCTTCCTCTCCACTTCCCACACCCCAACCGCCGATCCTTGTTAGCCCAGGCAATAGCCAGGGTGGGGCTGTCCCGACGAGGGCGGGAGGAAATTCCGGTGGTTCCAGCACGTTACAGCATCTGTATGGACTTCTTGTAGAAGGCCCCAAGGCTCTAGATCCCTGGAATTAGAGGCCTTGAGAAGGTTTTCAGTGGAATTACTTGGTGGGTTCCAGGGGGGCCCCTTAGCGTTCAGGGGACCTGTGCATCTTCCCCATTGGTACGTACCCCAAATCCACGCTCCAAGGCATCCATCCCATTCATAGAACACGGTTCCCCCCAGTTCCCGGTTTTCTGCCTGGTTCCGTCTCTCCCTTCCAACTCACAACGACTGCACCAGAACCATTTCTGTCAACACATTCATACATCTTCGACAATAAGACGAGTCATCAGATAATATCATTGCATTCGCTCGCTACTCAATATCTAGACGACGCCTTGACCTACTGCATCGTCGTTTTCTCTTCATCTAGTCCGGTATCAACCGCTCTGAACGCCCTCCACACAACGTCATCATGTCGGCTTCGGCCCCGAACAACGTCGATCTCGACGCTCTTATCGACTTCACCGAGTACGACAACGTCTCCAACTACCAGTCACCATCAAACTCGGTCTCGCCGGCGCAGACCTCGAAGCCTACCTTCACAAGCCCCGTCAGCGCTACCGTAACAGCACCCGCCGCTGTCACAACCTCCCAGACCTTGAGCGGTCCCAGTCACGATTATGACATGTACCAACAACAGACGGGCTTTGTGCCCGGTGCCATCGCAAACACCATGGCTGTAAACCAGACCAACAACACTGGCTACCAAGACTTTGGCAGCCTCGACTATCTCTCTACCTTTAGCCCCGAGAACGAGATCTTCGACTTCAACACCTCTCCTTCCCAGAACACCATGGGCGCTTCGGATATGGAGATGGATTTCGAATCTTCTGCCGACTCGCAGCAATTCTTTACTGTCAATCCTAGCAGCATCGAGCAGGAGTCGTCGAACTTGCCTTCGCCTCCAGTCCTACCTACTCAGACCAGCACCGTTGGCCGACTCTGGCCTGGTGCCCACTCCCAAGCGGCCATGGCCAAGGCTCAGGCTCAGCAGCGACAGCAGCAGCAGCTTATCCAACAACAGCAACAGGCTCAGCGACAAGGCTCGCAGAAGGCCCGTGGCAAGGCTCCCCAAGCCACTGACCCCATTGTCGAGCAGAAGATTACACAGCTCTTGAACTCGATGCGCGCTAAGCCGTCTATGCCCGATGGCCAGTCCCAGAGTCCCCCGTCCAACTACACTCGCACCAAGAAGGACGAGGAGGAGATGGACGAGGATGAGCGCCTCCTGGCTAGTGAAGAGGGCAAGAAGCTCAGCAGCAAGGAACGCCGACAGCTTCGCAATAAGGTCTCTGCACGTGCTTTCCGATCTCGCAGAAAGGGTAAGAACAAATGCCTTCCCCAACAAACATTCATCTACTAACCTGCACTAGAATACATCACCCAGCTCGAGGCTGAGATTGCCAATAAGGTCAACGAGAATGGCGATCTGCGAACTCAGAACCGCGCGCTCATGGACGAGAACAAGCGCCTCACCGACCTTACTCGCATGCTCCTCTCTTCTCCCTCCTTCTCCAACTTTTTGGACACCATGAGCAGCAACCCCGCCGCTGTCCAGCAGACCCCTCAGCTCAAGGTCGAGCCTCAGCAAGAGCAGCGTCAGATGGCCAAAGATGTTAGCCCCTACAATGCCCAGCAGCAGCAGCAACAGATCGGTATGGCCATGATCCCTGAGCAGAGCATGGACTTTTCGATGCTCAGCCTGGACAATGCGTACAACTTCCAGCCTCAGGTTTTTGTTGTTGATACTCCTGAGCTTCCTACTTCCATCGATGCTGATGTCCTCTCTGGGAAGACGACCAACTTTGTTGAGCCCGCTTTCGATTCTGAAGAGGAAAAGGTCGATATGCCCGTTCTCGAGCATCCTGTTGAGAAGCAGGCTGTCGAGTCTGCTGAAGCTGCTCCCGTTGATGCCGAGTTTGAATCTGACCCCGAATTTGCCCTGTTCCATACCGAGTCTCCCGTCTCTACCGAGCAGCCCAAGGAGCTTGACACCGAATGTCTAACTCACATTGATATCTTTGGTGGCATCGAGTCTGAAAAGGTTCTCGGACGACTGGAGCTTGTCGATATCGGTGAGGAGGAGACCACTGCTGCTATTGCCATGGCCCGTGTGCAGCGCATCAGCGCCAGTGCCGATGCAGTCATGTCGCGGTTAGAGCTCATGACCATTGATATATAATGGCTATTCATGGGATGTGGGAAGTTTGAGAGACCGGACACAAAATCAGCGATATCTTTTTCATTTGTGAAATGTGGAAATCACATGGGATCGGGATCGGAATCGGACACGGCGTTTGGGTGAGAAGACAGGATTTGCCACCCATATGAGGTGCTGCTGCATAATTTGCTTGGTACTGGCGGAATGATGAGTGACGACACGAGGATAGTTGTTTTGTATACCTAGATAGACAGGCTTGCCGCCACTCGATATCACAATCAAATATTTGCAAGTAGATGGAGTTTATTGCCTAATGAATGCGAATACATCGCCACCTTCTGCTACGAGGGGCCGACGGGCTGACTGACTGGAATCGGGGATTGCAAGGATTGCTTCGTGTGGAGGTGTTGTAAGGCCAATCATTACTATTTCCATGGCCACCCTTTTCCATTATCACTCACTCCATGGTCAAGACATTGTTGTGATTTGTCGTGATACTGAGCTGAGGAATAGAGCACGCTCGTTATGTCGAACTGCGACCCGGAAGAGAGTACGGATATATGTTGAGATTTCTACAGTCCGAATAACCTCTCAGAAATAGAGTATTGGGCAATTACAGAGCAGATGGGCCCAGAAGAACTGGGCCATTACTAACTAACCGTGAGTCGTCAGCTCGGTTCATGCGGTCAACAAACAGTATCCTACTCTCAGCACGTTCACTGCTCCTCTATCTCAGCCTCACCCTCACCCTCACCCTCCATGGACCATGACGTCCGACCGAAGGATCCAGCTACTCCAGAGGCCTACGAATACACGCCGCTCACGGACAGCTGGTCAGTCCGCATCTTGACCCTCGAGCCAGGCACCGGCGACCAGCCGTTGGTAGGCCATCTCAGCGTTGAAAGCCTCAACCTCGAGCCCCGATACGAAGCCATCTCATACGTCTGGGGCACTGGGGGCCGCTGCTCGGAGATCACCTGCGATGGAAGACTCCTCCCTCTGACGCGGAGCATCCAGGGCGCGCTGCGACGCGTGAGGCATGCTACTTTGCCGCGCCGCCTTTGGGCAGATCAGATCTGCATCAACCAGGACGACATTGTGGAGCGAAGTCGTCAGGTTGGCCTGATGAATACCATATACAAGGGCGCCCAGCATGTATTGGTGTGGCTGGGCCCTGACGAAGAGGGGGTTGCGGATGAAGCCACGGCAATGATTCACTATCTACACGGTGTTTTCACAAATGATGAGATGCATGATGAATTCCGGCTGGCGCATTCAGAGAAGCTGCTACAGCAGGACCACAAACCATGGGTACCATTCTCAAAATTGACGAAACTGCAATGGGTGAGTGAGTACCAAGAGGCCAAGGCTGAACGCAGCTGATGATTCCAGTTCAACCGTATATGGATCGTCCAAGAGATTGGCACGACAGCTCCAGCAACCCTCTACTGGGGCAATGCCGAGATCGACTGGGAACTTCTCTCGCTGGTCGCGGCCGTCTTGAGCGAAAAGTACTATCTCCTGCGGTCACAGTTTGTGCTCCTTACGCCCAATATCCGCTACCTGTATAGGAGGTTTGTTGAGCCGGAAGAGGACTACAGCATCGACCACCACCGCGCGCCCTTTATATATGCGCTGCATCGTGCACGGCACCTGCTCGCCAAAGATCCTCGTGATCATGTGTACGCCTTCTTGGGCCACTTCTCCATCCACACGGGTAGTAAGAGCCTCGCCGAGCTGGTCCCCGACTACAGCCGGTCGATAGAGGATATCTACTACGACGTCGCGGCCCGGGAGCTCTCGGGCTGCGAGTCGCTTCTGCTGCTGTCCACCAGCTACGACGTGCCGGCCACTTACACGCGGAAGCCCATGAAAAAGGGAGACTTGCCGACGTGGGTTCCAGACTGGCGGCTGGTCCCTCTGCATATCCTCGGAGTACCCCAGGCTCCTCATCGGGCATCGGGCCATCGCCGTCCAAGTCTACACATCAACTACCCAAAGCGAACCCTACATATCCGGGGAGTACGCGTAGATCGTCTTCGTCGTCCGACCTGGACCTTTTGGAGCAACGCTTTCCAGTTGCGCCGCACTTCTGGTCGTCAGCTCGCTATCGAGGTGCTGTGGCGCGTCTGCGGTCGCAACAGATCCTTCAACCTCGAGCAGCGCTACCCCAACGGTGACCCCAGCGGCGATACGGTGTTGTTTGCTTTATTGCAGACTCTCACGAACGCCTCCGCAGGGTATGATCGCACCCGGCCATACGAGGACGTCCCCAAGGAGCAGTGGCTCGCCAACGGGGCGGCGTATGTGGTGCGGGCGCTGGGAAAAGACAGGACCATCGCCCCCGAGATCCACGAGCTAGCGCAGTCTGGGGACGCCTTCAAATGGAGCCACGAGGCGACGCTGGTGACGCGGTACAGAGCATTTGCCATCACAGCAGGAGGGTATTTCGTCCTGGGGCCGGATACCATGGAGCTGGGGGACGTGGTGGTTGTGCTGTACGGGGGGAGGACGCCGTTTCTGCTGAGGAGAATAGACGACTTGAGATGGATGCTCGTGGGGGAGTGTTATGTGCACGGGCTGATGAATGGCGAGGCTTTGAAGTGGGATGGGCTGCGAGAGGAGGAGTTTGTGATTGTTTGATGGCATGGCCAGGGATATATATACCCGGAGTGGTTCGCGTTGGTCGTTTCAGTGTTTGTGCTATCATACTCGGAGTGTGACTTGTGAAAACATAATGACAAGATGGGCCTTGGGCAGTTGTCTGGCTACCAGGGAGTCGGCTTTATAGCATCAGATGCTTGACTACGAACATATATGTCTAGTGAATACAGCTTAAGCATAAGCCTACTGAGAACAAGTATTGCCGATAACCAGGACTTGAAGAAATGAGATCAGGATACATATTTTGATATTCTCCTGCTAATATATGGTCCAGCCTATACAGGCTAAGTTGATATGATACATTGACATTCAATGTATTGTGATAAGCCGCCGCCGCATAAGGACACGGCCATGCCAGCTTGTTGAAGCGAGTGTCTCTTTCATAAGCACCAACTCCAACGCCTATCCATATTCTGATCGAAAATATCCGCAGCTCAGAACGATTGTAAGAAGCAAAGGGTATAACCACGCATCCATATACATATTACCATGCACTCCGATTCAACCTCGACCTTCGTGACACTCGTCCTTTTGTCTCTCAGACACTCTCTCGCTCCTTTACCGGCGTCGCTCCCATGATACTGATTTCGTCGTCGTCGTCGTTATCCATCGACCTCCTGTTCTCGGACGGCAAATCTTTGGTTGCTATTCCAGAAGTCGGAGGTAAGCTGCTTCCATTCCTGAGCTCCCAGCTACCGACACGCTCGTGGTGAACGCCCGCTTTTGTTACGGTGACATCGGGATCGCCCTCTTTCCTTTGGGGTCCCTTGAATCCGCCTGCGGCGCTGGTTTGTGGTTTCTCTTGGGGGGTCTTGTGTGCGAGACGAAGCCCTCCAACGAAGAATAGACCAGCCAGGATAAGAGCGAGCACGGCCAACGTGGCAATGGCACCGATAACTCCAGCAACTGCTGGTTCGAGAGAGGACGAACCTGTCGGGATGTCCTCCACCTCACTCCCAAGATCGCACCATGGAGCTCTCGAGCCACATATGTTACACCACTCGGAAGGCATCCTACCGATCTCTTCCATGGCGCTCATGAACTGGTCGTACGAAACTCCGTCGGGGCTCGAGACAAGGAACGACTGTCGCTCAAAGGGTTCGTCCTCGTCCGCCGAGGCACGATAAGACATCTTGACACGAAGAGATTCATAGGGCGGCTGCCGGTCAGGGAAGTCGGGATCTTCGCCAAACAGCTCAAACACCAGCGCAGCGCCCGGCTTGGGGGGCACGGAGAAGGGCTCCTGCGTGATGCTCTCGCGTGTGAGGATGCCCGACAGGGAGATGAAGCTGACGATGGGTTCCATAGAGCCAAACATGAGTGTGAGCTTCCTGTGGTTGCCCTCCCAGCTCTCGGCGCTGGGCAGCAGCTCCGTGACCCCGTAGGCGAGCGTGCGGCCGGCGATGGAGTAGAGGACGTTTAGCGGTTCCTCGTCGTCCTCGCGATCGAGGTAGCTGTTCATTGAGCGCTGCAGCAGCGCCGCCTTGCCTTCTAGGAAAGCGAGCGTCTCGTTTGCGCCTTGCAGTCCTTCGTAGACGGTCTCGTTGTGCCGGTACATGTAGTCCACATATTCCCAGATCACGTCGGCGTGCCAAAAGTCGGCGAACTCGAGACCGATTGTGCCAGCGAGCGGAGGAGTAGAGAAGAGGTCTTGGTAAATGGGCAGGCTCGAATTGTAGCTGTCCCGTAGCTCGTCGATGTTGGTCATGTTGGTGCTGGTTTCGGCCAGCCAGGCGCTACAACCTCCGGTGCCTTGCAGTCTAGGATATGTCAGCTGCTAAGCTTTCCCACAGCGATACAGAGGCATACATGACAGATATCGGATCAAAGATACTGGCGGTTTGTATGTTGGGATATTGGTATCCGTTGAGCGGATAATCCGTCTTGTTGTCACCCACGGAAAGGTCACGGGCCAAATCATCGCCGCCGGTGTCATTGGCGAATGTGTCGGACGACGGAGGATAGAGGCCCTGCATGAAGGACATGGCGCCAGCCGAAACCCATTCATCTGTCTGAGACAAGATAGCCAGGTCGCCGTTGTTGATCACGTCGACGTCAAGGTTCTGGATGTATGAGGCCTGGATAGCTCCGAGGTCCGAAGAGTCTACACTGTCCTGAAGATACCGAGCACGGAATGCGCTTCCTTGCCGCCGCATCTGCTGCGCTCCCTCGGGCGTGAGGACCAAGCGTAAGTCGCTGGCGAAGGGAGTCCTCTCGCCATGGTTGATGAATGCGATGGCCGCCCAGACTTTGTCACCTTCTCCTGTAGCGTTCATCTGTGCAGCAATGCCAGAGATGAAGGGCAAGGCTACGAGGGTTCCCTTGAGCTGGACCATTGTGGACGACGGTAGAAGGTATGCGCTTGAAGCTTCAATTAGCAACACCGTCACGCTGGTGAGGGGTGAGAGGGAAAAGACGACATCGGGAGGTGAGAGTGCCTCGTAGAGAGCCAGCTTAATAGTTACTATGCAAGCTGCGAATGATCGTCATCCATCGATGGCTTCTGCTAAGTCAGATCAAGCTCTAACACGACCCAGGTCTCGGTACCACACCGCAGAGCTTACTGACTACGGCGCAGCTTCTCATCGCAACTTACCATTGGCATTCTTCCAACAAGGCTGCAAATGATGTGCTCATGGGCGAGCACCCAAGGATGCGGGGAACTGATACTGTAGAGACAAGCCAGCTTTGTGAAGCCATCCAATCATGGAGCTGGAGGGACGTGAAGTGGTTGCATGCTTGCTGCAGCCCAGCTCGCGATAAGCATCTTCTCGAGCGGGGTGAGGGTGGCTGGGCGAGTTGAAGCTTGGGGAGAGCGACAGCTAGCTAGCGTGGGACAAGCATCCCGGGCTGAAGAACCAACGCTGAAGAGTTGACAAGTCGATATAGGACCGAAAGAACAGCGCCATTCTGGGGTGTTTTGCCGAGCCTTTTGATGACTCTAAGAGGTCGGAGGTACGAAGGAGAGCAGGGGTTATCGCGTTGGCGTTATCAGAATGCTCAACTTGCAGATCTCTCCCTTCGGAGGGAAGGTTCCGTCAACCCAGCTGCAGTTTGACAAAGACAGCAATGGCAATCCTCGGGGGCCAATAGTTATGAGAACCAGGCTGCTGACACAGGCTAAAAGCGTCAATATTAGGAGCTTGAGTTGTATACATTTGTATATTGCACATTGAGCAGTGATGGTCATGTTGCTACAGTACAAGGTTCCATCTTCTGAACCATTGACGTCAGGACCAGCCACGCAAACAAACGGAGGACAAATAATGACAAAGAGAAGAGTGGTTTTGACAGCAATAATTAAAGTTAACGTTAGGTGGTGAGCTAGGTTTGTTTGTGCAGCCTGTCACTTTAGGGTAAGTTCAACATCTCTGGTTGGAGATCAACGTTCACGACAAGCAGCCGAAAAGAAGACATGAGATGGGTAGAAAGCAGTCAGACAAACCGATGTGTCAGAAGACCAGTTACTGTCCAATAATGAAGCTCATTCAAGTGCGTTGTGGGCCATGAATTTTGATCATGGATGCGATACTCGTTATACATCACAAACTCAGCTCGCCCACCATCCGGTCCGTCTCTGGATCCAAAGGTCCGTTCAAACTCGGTCTCGTGGTCTAACGGTCATGACTGCGGATTCTGATTCCGCCAGCGAGGGTTCGACTCCCTCCGAGACCTTTTTGCTGATGTTCGAGCGTGGTTTTATTCCCTTGTGATGTGGGCAAGGGCGATATCTTCGAGGTGCGCTTACATGGCCCCATTTGTGTCCGAAATAGGAAATTGTCTGGAAGCCCCACAAAACCACATCCCTTGGACTCTTGTTTTTTTCTGCACAACGTAGATACTGAGGGATACTTGGCTAAAAGTCCTATATTATTCTTTATTATGCTATGTTCTTATTACTCCCTGGGCGGGAACTCGTTACCTTAGAAAAGCACAGTTACAATGTGCTCCAGGGACTATCAGCCATTGCCATGGTGCTCCTTCTGACCCTCAGCTCTATGAAGATACTACCTTAAAGTATCAGAGCGTGAGAAATGGGGAGCCCCTCGTTAAGTTCATAGAAAACTGCAGGTCAGTCGAAATATATTGCTTTCATATGTTTAGAGGCGTTCAAGTGAGGCTACTGGTTGACAGTTAGCTCTGTTTGTGGCCTCGTTTTCTTCAGTTCCTTACTCTGAGTCGTAGAAAGTAGCCACGTTTCAGGCGCCCATTGAGTGTAAGCAATAGCGAAACCTCCCGATGGTTCGAGAAATGCCTTGATCTGTCGATATTGGTCGTTGCATAGGTGGCCATGCCGGCAATTTTGTAGCGGACGGAAGAGTGACTGGGCCATTGCTACCAATCAACACAAGTAAAACACCAATCTAATTCAAGCAGTAATAGTAGAAACAAAGACCTTATTGTTTAGCGAGCCAGAATCATTAATGTCCGGCTAAGATACTCTCTGAAAAAGCCGTCAATCTAAGACCCCGGAAACCCGATTGAGGCTTTATCGACTGGGCAGTAACGCAATAATCTAGCCCCCATATACCAGCTGAGAAGAGCATAGGGCATTTGAACTGGCTAAAACACTTGATCGCTGGGAATGGAACAACTGCGAGAAACCTTGCGACAAATAGCTACGTGTTGACGCTATTACTGTTATTCACAACACTCAGGCTTCACGTAACCGAATGATGCAATAAAACGCAATGGGAATGCAACACAGGAAGTATTGAGAACAACTTGAAAAGACTTCAACAGAGAATATCTAGCCTGTTGTTACTCTTTTGAGAAGTGAGCGGAGGGATCACGAGAAGTTGGCAACTGGGAGTGCAGCAAAAGATGACGAAGCAAGATGCAATGCACTAAAGAAGCAAGGAGCATAGCGAATTGCTTTCAGAGAGGCCTGGAAAAGAACGGCACTCTGCATGGAATGCCGTGACAAGAGCAGCAAAGTGGCAGCCTCCATCATGGCCAGGCCACTCAGGCGCTTTGAAGCTGTTGACATCAAACATCAGTAGATAGACGGTGGACGCTCTTTCAGTATTAAGGAAACAAAGACAACAAGACCGGACTTGGTAATCTTCACGAGATAAGTCTCACAAACAGCAGCTTGGAGCAAGGACCATGACATATCCAAGACCGTCATGGGTCAGGGTGGGACAGCACTGAGCCAAGGACGGCCAGTAGTGCCGATGCCCCTCGCTTTTCGGTCTTGGTTTCAGGACGCAATCTTATCAATCTGATCAAGCTGCATTAGATGAAGATCCTTTAATGAGATTGTGTCACACTCTTTTCGAGAACTTGAGCTTTAGTTAAGACTGTGAAGACGCGTAGCTGAAACGAACATGCGTGTCAATGGAACTCATTGTGAGCCATCAGAATAGTCCATCTTTGGTCCTATGTATATTCGAAGCCCTGCGATATAGTAAAGAAGGACATTGCGTTCGTTCTCCTTGAAAGTGAAATGCTCCGAAATCGAATGGACGCTGCCCCTGGTTCTAGGCTGGTTTTAGCGATCTTTATTTGGGTACCTTGCTGCCCTGTTTCTCCCGGTCGCAGATTGGGGGGCGAATCGAGGATGCATTCTTAGCACGGTACCTCGCTTAGAGGTATCCATCAGCCACACACAAGCCCGGAGGTACTTTGCAGAGAGCGCATGCACTTGCCTGCTAACAGTTTCTCCGCATCACCTGCCCTTTTGCTAACGACTTTGCCAACCGTACTTGGTCAGATACCTACAGCACTTCCAAGATCCTACGCCCTTTTCCATTGCTCACATCCAGCACTTCCGGCAGAAACCCGCTGATTAACGACGACAAATCTTCCTCTGCCTCGAGCGTTAATATTCCGGCCTCACGTGGAACGCCTCAGCGACAAGCGACGCTATTCTGTAGACCGTTCCTCAATGGACCCGTCGCCGATTGCGACGTGATCGCCCGCCATGTCGAAATCGACGTCAACGTCGACCGACGCCAGCATTGCCGTCGCTACTCTACCTCCTCCCAGCGATAATGTCGCCATAGCTGCGCCAAGCGATACCAAGATCCACGATGCAAAGGACGCCAAGTCTGACCCGGCTTTCCTGCACTCGCCGCCCGACAGTCATAATACAGCGAAATCGGATGGCTCTGATTCTGAATTGAGCGACCTGGAAGAGGAACCTATTCTGAGCGATGCGCCGCAGCCTGCCCCCGCCAGTGACACTGGCGACAACGGCGAAAACACCAACGATGCTGGCGATGATATTGGAGAGGTGCTGCCTGACCATTGGTCTGGCACCGTCCCCGTGTTCAAACCGACCATGCACCAGTTCAAAGACTTTAAGCGTTTCGTACGTCGCCTGGAAAACTCTTGTATGATGACACTAACCCGTGCCTTTAGATGGAAGCTGTAGACAGTTATGGTATGAAGTCTGGCATCATCAAAATTATCCCTCCGCAAGATTGGAAGGACTCGCTTCCCAAGATCGATGATCTCGTGAAACAGATCAAAGTCCGAGAACCGATCAAGCAGGATATCATGGGCTCCAACGGAACATACCGCCAGGTCAATATACTCCATGGTCGATCATATAACCTCCCTCAGTGGCGCCAACTCTGCGACCAGAGTGAACACCAGCCCCCAGCCCGACGTGGTGAACGACGCGCGAATGCCGATAAACCGAAACCTGCGCGAACCCGAGCTGCGGCTTCATCTACGCCTGCGGACTCTGTGACCCCCAAGAAGCGAGGACGAGGACGACCTGCCAAGCGGGGAGGTAGAGGAAAACATATTAAGGACGAGCCAGATGGCGATGGAGAGGATCGGCCTATGACACCTGTCTCACCCAAACAGGTTGCTGTGGAGAAACCAATCGAAACCATTGAGAAGGATCCAGGGGTCGATGTTGAGGAAGAAGACTATGAGCCTACCGTCGGCCGCATGGGTGGCTCTCGGCAAGCAAAGGCCAAGACCCAGACGACATCAGCGCGCCGCAAATATAGTCGCCGGGAGGGATCTGCCATGATTGATGAGGCTGCCTTCAAAGACTGGGACTACCAGATGGACGTTTCGGAATACACCCCTGAGCGCTGCGAAGAGCTGGAACGATCATATTGGAAGACCCTGACTTATGCGCCTCCCCTGTACGGTGCTGATTTGATGGGTACCCTCTTTGATGAGTCGACCGATATCTGGAACTTGAACAAATTGCCCAATCTTCTAGACGTCCTTGGCACAAAAGTTCCTGGAGTCAACACAGCCTATCTCTACTTGGGCATGTGGAAGGCTACCTTTGCCTGGCATCTGGAGGATGTCGACCTCTACAGCATCAACTATCTTCATTTTGGTGCACCCAAACAATGGTACAGCATTTCCCAAGCCGACGCTCGCCGCTTCGAGGCTGCAATGAAGAACATATGGCCCGCAGATGCAAAGGCCTGCGATCAGTTCCTCCGGCATAAAGGATTCCTCATTTCGCCGCAATACCTGAAATCTCACTACAACATTACTGTCAACAAATGCGTATCTTATCCGGGCGAATTCGTCGTTACATACCCATATGGATACCATTCTGGCTACAACCTAGGTTACAACTGCGCCGAGGCCGTCAACTTTGCGCTAGACTCTTGGCTTGATATTGGCAAAATCGCCAAGAAGTGCGAATGCGCCCAGGCTCAGGACAGTGTCTGGGTCAATGTTTATGAGATCGAACGTAAGCTACGCGGCGAGGAAACCGAGTACGAAGAAACTGAGGACGAAGAGGAGGAGGACGAAGACGATGGTGAGCAGTCAGGCCTTCCAACTCCACCATCGAGTTCTGGCGTCAAGTTTAAAGAGGCTGGCCGTAAGCGGAAGCGTGGACCAGGCGAGAAAGGCGGCAAGGTCAAGGTCAAGAAGATCAAATTGCGTCTCAAGTCCAAGGTCGAGCCGCCTTGTTGCCTTTGTCCTAACGACAGTCCCATTTCAGAGCTATTGCCCACTGATGATGGTCGCAAAGCTCACCGGATGTGTGCACTTTATCTCCCGGAGACGTATATTGACACAGTGGACGGTCAGGAGGTGGTTGCTAACGTGACAGCAATCCACAAGGACCGACTCGACCTCAAGTGTCTTTATTGTCGATCCAAGCGTGGCGCATGCTTCCAGTGCTCGCAAAAGAAGTGTGCGAGAGCGTACCATCCGACATGTGCTGCTGCGGCAGGTGTCTTCACCGAGGAACAAGAAATTCCTGTCTTTGGCGAAGACGGCACCGAATACAAAGAGCAGGCATTTCAATTCAGTTGTCGGTTCCACCGGACGAAGCGTGACAAGAAGCTGGACGGAGATGCGCTGGAGGCAGACTCTCGAATCCAGGCGGCTGCTGACAGTCTTAAGAAAGGCGAAGTCTGCCAGCTACAATATTACAAGGGCGAAATTTTTGCCGGTGTTGTGGTTGAGAACCGCAGGGATGAGCAAACACTGCTCGTCGATATTTTACCAAGCGGGTATGCCACTGCCACCCCGCGTACCACCAGTCTCTCAGAACTCATGCTAACTATTCATAGTGACCGCGTCGAAGTTGAATGGAAGTGGCTACTTCTGGCTGATCCTTCAGAATATCGTCTACCAAAGGCATCTGTGAACGCCATCCCCATGCCTGCTTCGCGAAAAGCCCAGGAGAAGTTGAACACGAAGCGCCTCAGTGACGGTAAGCCCCAGAAGGATGACCCGTTCGTCGAGGGCTGCACTTGGGCCGAATTCCAGCTGCAGGATGTCAGCAATAAAGACCAGGTCAAGGTCGACTTCTTGAAGCCAGACCAAGTCTGGCACTATCTAGGCAAGACGTCAACGGAAGCTCGAGCCCAATATACCGAGGACCCAGCAAAACAACGTCACAACCCCAGAGGCAACTTCATGGAGACGATCCCCAAGCCCCCAAGACCGGCTGCACCGCCTCCTGTTCCACGGCACAAACATTCAAACCTGACTGCATATGGTGGCTCTTACTCGACCTTGGGCCCTATTCCAAACTCAGTCCCAGCTCGGTCAGATAGGCCTTACGTCTACAAACCGCGGATTCCTGCTCAAACCAGCTCTAATGGCCTAGGAGGCTTTACTACGCAAAGATTCACACCAGCTGGTTCAGCGCCCGCTCCCATCCAGCATGCTCGTCAGATGTATCATCAGTACTCTTACACACAAAGCCCAGCCCCCCAAGGTGCGGCCGCTTATTCGGCACAGATATTTGAGGTGAAGACTCCTCAGAACTATTCACCTGGTGCGAATGCCTCTGGTTTGCCTCGTCCGGCGAGCCCTCCGGTACAGCATCATCACACTCAGAGGGCAAATGCTACTGCTACGCCCAACCATGTGCCTACATCTCATGCATTTCAACACGGTCCAGCACCTGTCACACAACAGCAAGCTGCTGCAGCCCAGCCAGGGCCCCAGAACAAGGGACAGTGGCAAGTCTACTCGTCAATCTACCAGAAGTACCCCTTTTTCCAGGTCCATCATAATAGGTAAGTTGCACACGCAGAATACTCTTGAGCCTAGCTAACGATTCAAAGGGACTCTGCCAAATATCGAACGCCTTATGCTGCCTGGGGTGGGTTTACCAATGGCTACGAAGGCAATCTAAGAGCACACATCATGGCCAACAAGGATGCTTTCCTGAGAGGGCCGGGGATGGACAAGACATTGCCTAGCAACTATAGCTCTGCCTCCCACAACTCTCCTTATGGTCGAGCTTCTACAGGAACATCGCAAGGACAAGCTCCATTACAAGCATCACAGTGTGCTCAGAATTCCTCCACGCAGCCGCCAATGCAGAAACCGACTACTACACCGGCGCAGGCTCCACCAATTCTGGGACGTCTGCCTCGGCCTGCTATCAAGGCTCAGTATCTACCGGCACATATGTCCCAGCTTTCTAACCAGAGCGGTAGACCAAAGATGGCATCAGCAACAAAGCCGTACAAGGTAAGTCCCTGGAACTCTCAAGAGGAGTCACGGGTTGGCTGAGCAGCCACCAGATACCCCCCAAAGAGTCACCGGTACCATTACCGGCCAACTTTCTGGCAGCGATGACCTCGACGCCAACGACGCCCGCCGCTGCTTCGAGCCGGCCGTCCGCGCCAGCGCCTGAGGTCAAAGGCTCTCCCGCCGAGTCCAAGCCAACAGTAGGATCTCTGCAGCTTGCATCAGAGTCGCCGAAACAAGTGGCCACAGAGAAGCGACTGCCTGGAGCCCGAATAACTCAAACCCCTGTACCAATTCCTCGTCAGCCTGGAGTTACGGCACTTGCTGCACCCCAGCAGCATATCTCTACGACAAGAGCCACAGTCGGAACCCCGGAACAGGTCAACAAAGCAGAAAGCTCACAGGCACAGGCTTCGGTGGTTACTCTTGATCCATTGAGAGGTCAAGCTGTAGCACGTGTGACACAACAAGGCCACGATTCGCCACAATTACCGCAGCCGAAAGCAACATATGGCGAGACGCCAACTCAACCTGAACAAGCACACCCTGTTTCGACTGAGCCGGAAAAACAGCTCTCGATGGGAGCTGCCTCAAGCAATACCATCTATGAACCACAAGGGTTTCCAGATGTCCCTGGATGCGAATCTATGGAATTTGTTGAGCGGCTTATGCAGAACCTCCGCAAAGTATCACAGCGTGGCGACGCTTAGCAAATTGCTCTCGGAATCACAGCCAGGGTTCATTCATTGCGACCTGTACTATATTCCTTTTGACTCGTTACTTAACTCAGGAGCACGTCTCCTGTGGTGTGCATATGTTTTGATACCTGAGACGGCGTTAAGGAGGCCATCAAGGAGATCTTGCCCACGCATCTCGAATTCACACACGCAAGATTGAGGGAACGAATGAAACGAAGCGCTATAACCAGCCATTGAAGCAGTCTTGCATTGAACGGAAGGACGGCTTACATGTTATGTATTTTTAGTCATTTCGGTGCACGGATGGATGGGAGGTCAGGACTCTGATAGATCCATGAAAACCCTTCTTATGGCCAAGCTTTGCTATGATTATGTGCCCCGAGTATTATGGAGCTGACGTCTATGGTCTCTATGACTAAAATCTGCCGCGATGACGTCTTCTACGTAACATGAAGTCGATGTTATGGTGTAAGGGTACTTGACCCCGTTATCTTTGAAACGCCGTATCCCTGAGGTACTTTGAGTAGACACATTCGCACTCTATATTTCAGCAGGCGACGTGTAGCTAAAGTTACACGAGCTTCTATGAGGTGATGTCGGACATGCTCGATGTCCCCTTGCAGAATCGGCTATGGCTAAAAAGTGACCTGGTAAGCTGAGATAGATGCCTGGTATTCTGGCGACTTGGAAACGAGCCTGGTTCTCTGCCATATGCTGACGAGAGCACCTGATATCACGATGCTGGTGTTGTCAAGTGAAGCAGAAGCATTGATAGGTATGCTGTTAGGTTCGAGAGTAGCAAGCTCATTGTATAAGAAGAAGGACTTTCACATCTTTTGGCAATGGTCCATGAGCGGCAGGATCTCTGCTGCTGTAACACGACCCTTTCCACCGGGGACCAATATTATAGCCGATGCATCTTGTGATGCACCTCTAAAGCTTCTGTGCTAAAGGATAAATGGCAATGGAATCTCGGTTCTGTTGCTTGGTTGGCACTGCCTGTCACTGCCCAGGCAACCTTGACAGCTAGCTACCTACCCGGGTGAGGGGGGGTCTAGGTCAGGATGCTAGCAGACCTAGGGCAGCATTTTTTCGCATCTTCAGAACTGCTATGCTACACCTCTGACCTCTTTATGGTTTACACACAAGATGTTAGGAAGGAACAGATTAATAGGTCTTCAGACTGTTGCATTAATGTTAGATCTTTTAATTGACTGTTATCAAGCTGTTCTAGTTAAAATCTATTATCTGCTGCCATCGCTCCTGCCTATATGGATGTATTCATTATGCTGAAAACCACCTCTGTTTCAAACCCCCCCTTCCCCGGGTA
The DNA here is from genome assembly GCA_017140175.1 of Fusarium staphyleae. Lineage (NCBI taxonomy): Eukaryota > Fungi > Ascomycota > Sordariomycetes > Hypocreales > Nectriaceae > Fusarium > Fusarium staphyleae. Next base: position 170,186 of record JADDON010000024.1, read on the forward strand.
GGTACCTTACAAACCTACCTGCAGTGATTGTGATTTGAAGCGGAAACGTTCCACCAGCAAAATCAAGGAGGAAAGAAAACCTGTTAGAATCCTCACGGTACCTTGGATTGCTTCCCACCAGAGATTGCCTTCGCTGATGCACCTACCCATACTGCCTCAAGCGACCTCGCACAAAGGTACTTCCCCCTCACAAGCAAACCACCCGTAATCTTTTCATGCGGATCTTGCTCCAAGAACATCTCCTTCGCACAGCCAGAAGGGCATCACGCGCTTCGCTATCGAAATGTCGTCGCCGACTGCCTGGAACAGCCAGGATGCGCAGTTGGCAGGCGTGCAAAACCGCGACTTTCATGATAGCCCCTATATGCGCGGCACTCTGCTCGGGCAAGGTGGCTTTGCCTGCGTATACAAAGTGATCAGTATCCGTGATGGCAGTGTCTACGCTGGAAAATCGTCCAAAGCTGTTCGACAGCTTCGCAAGGAAGCGGCTGTGCTCAGGAGCATCAACCACGTGAGTACATAGCAGCTTCGTGCGTGCGGGAGTCGTGGGCGGTTAGAGGTTAACCACTGGCGATATAGGCTCGCTTCGTCAAGTACATCGACTATTACGAAGAAAAGGACGACCCAGAGGCGAATGTGCTCGTTCTCGAACTATGCGCACTGGGAAACCTGCAGACCATGATCAACAACCACCCTGAAGGCCTGGGTCGCAAGGATACCCTTCAAGTCATGCACCAGTTATCCCAGGCCCTCGAGTATCTGCACGGAAAGAATCGTTTCCACGGGGACTTCAAACCTCGCAACATCCTCATCCGCTCCTGGGACCCCGTCAACGTCGTCGTCGCCGACTGCGCAGATGTCATGTCGGTCGACCACATCAACAGCCACAAGAAGCCGCACGGAACAAAAGCATACTGGTCGCCTCACGTCTGGCGACGCCACAGACACGCCGGGACGAGCGATGATATCTGGGCGCTGGGCGTCACGCTGCTGGGCATGATGTCGCAGTGGCCTCTCCATGTGAAGAACGGGGAGCGACAGTATCCCCGACGATGTTTCACGCACGCCCAGAAACTGGTGGAGCTGAACCCCGGCCACAACATCGTTGAACTTCTGAGGCTCATGCTGATTTGGGAAGAGAAGCGTCGAGTTGCTGCGGCTGAACTTGTGGTACTCATAGCCCAGAAGATCAGTGAAAGCGAGCAGAACACTGACCTGCAGCACGGGGATGGGATGGATCTTCAAGTTCCAGAAGACTTCAAACCTATTGAATTCTGGTAGAGGAGGCTGTGGTATTCAGGATATCCGGGAGGAAGATGTATTTGCTGGAGATGAAGATGACTAGTCCTGTTATGAGGATGGGAAGTGCATAGCATGTTAGTCAACAGCAACTGACAGAAGCTATTGGTGAGATATCTGAGCCTACAGCACATAATCAGACCTTAAAGGGTTTAGTTAGATGCAGCTGGTAACTACCTAACTAAGGCGTTGCCGCATATTGTACATTGCCGCGTAACGTTATTGTACGGATACGTAGTCGAGGTTCACCTCCGGCCTCGGCAGAGGATACAAGAGGATATTATCGGAGAGGTTCCGACATGAGCCGTATTTATTCTCCACGAGGCTAATGAATAGACATGATTCGATGATGCATGGATGGGGCATACCTATCCAAGATATTTACCCCAGCGTCAAGTTGTCTAACCAATCCCTGTCAAAAAGAATCAAAGTTCCTCATCATTTGAGGGAATGACGTGATTCGCACTCCTTCTCAGACCCCGCCATATTTAGTTAGTCATCACGAAATCCCTCCCCGGTTACGGCGATGTCGCAAGCCGGAGCTACAGGCGCGTCTGTGGAGAGTTTTGAGTGCTTTGCACCCAATTGAAGAGGGATATATGGCTGTTTCTTGCTGAAAGATACTGCGCAAAGCTGGCTGTCAAACTAATACCTTCCGTCTTGGAGATCTGACTAATACCCTTATCCGAAGAGGTCATTGTCGTGGTTAATGTGCTCCATATTAACCACGAGCCCCTCCCAGCCAATGCTCCGGACCGCACTTCGCAGCATCACCATAACCCCTCCTTACGTCTCCAGGGCATTTACCAGCAGTGTCAGAATCATGAGCCAGACTCGGAAACTCAAGCCCGCGGCGAGGGTCGAGGGCCAGAAGCAGGATGTCTGGTGAGTCTCTGCCCAACAAGGAGCCCGTTATCTGGAGTGTGTCACTCTGACATTGGCCGTGATAGGTCCATCATCAACGAGGCTGCCGCTGCCTCACCTAACCAGCCCATTGTAAACATGGGCCAGGGCTTCTTTGGGTACAATCCTCCCAAGTTCATCCTCGATGCTGCCAAGGACGCCTTGGACCGCGTCGAGTGCAATCAGTATGCGCCCGCTAAGGGACGTCCTCGGCTGAGGAAGGCTCTCGCAAATGCGTACTCGCCATTCTGGGGCCGTGAACTGAACCCTGAGACTGAGATTGTCGTCACCACTGGCGCAAACGAGGGTATGCTGAGTGCTTTCATGGCCTTTATCGAGCCTGGCGACGAGGTCATCGTTTTTGAGCCCTTCTTTGATCAGTGAGTATCACTTCTTTGGGCCTTGAGCCACTCGCTGACAATCGAGTAGGTACATTAGCAACATTCAAATGGCTGGTGGCAAGATTGTCTATGTGCCCCTGCACCCTCCTACCGATGGAGCCACCAAGAACTCGTCTGCTGCTGACTGGACTATCGACTTTGACGAGCTGGAGAAGGCCTTTACTCCTCGGACCAAGATGATTGTCATCAACACTCCCCGTTCGTACTCACCAGAGCCTCAAAGTTCGGGTTCGGGCTAACAACCAGCAGACAACCCTGTGGGCAAGGTCTTTTCCAAGGATGAGCTGCAAAAGATCGGAGACATCTGTGTCAAGAATCAGGTCATCATTCTCTCTGATGAGGTGTACGATCGCCTTTACTACGTGCCCTTCACGCGAATCTCGAGGCTGTCCCCTGAGGTTGAGAAGATCACTCTTACTGTCGGCTCCGCTGGCAAGAACTTTTATGCCACCGGCTGGCGTGTGGGTAAGTGATCTGGTTCCTCAATGAGTGACAGCAAAGAGCTGACTTTACTTTCAGGCTGGCTGATTGGTCCCTCTGAGCTCATCCAGCACGTTACTGCTGCCCACACTCGCATCTGTTTCTCCACTGTAGCACCCCTCCAAGAGGCCAGCGCGGTCGGCTTCGAAAAGGCCGACGCCAACGGCTTCTGGGACGAGACGATCAAGGAGATGAAGGGTAAAATCGACCGTCTAAACGAAGTCTTTGAGGAGCTCAAGCTGCCGGTCACGTACCCGGAAGGCGGCTACTTTCTCCTCGTCAACATGGCCAAGGTGCAGCTGCCCGAGGACTACCCCTTTCCCGACCACGTCGCCAGCCGCCCTCGCGACTTCAAGCTGGCGTGGTTCCTCATCCAGGAGGTGGGCGTTGCGGCCATCCCGCCGACCGAATTCTACACGGAGAAGAACGCGCACTTGGCCGAGAACTACATCCGCTTCGCCGTCTGCAAGGAGGACGAGGTTCTAGAGCAGGCCAAGGACCGGCTAAGGAGTCTAAAGAAGTTCATTAAGGAGTAGATGTAAACAAAGAAAGGAAATACAAGAGTGCCCAAAGTTTATAAGTTAGATGAATGGTATAGATCTGCTTTGGCGAATATGGTACTGTTCCGTATTTGCGTGTCGTGTAATCCGTACCCATGTCTGTTATGCATCAGAGAGGCCAACAAGACATGTGGTTGTCCTGGGAGAGGACTCGGGTAGAATCCCATTGAAATGCCAAGGAACGCGGACCTCTGCTTCCATTGAGAGCTGTGATGAGTCTGATACCTGGCTTGTTTGCTGCTTTTTTGCCGTATCATACATGGGTTTCGGGTACAAGTGTAACCAGGCAGCACATAATAATGTTTGCATATTTACAAACCGAGTTCATGCTCAAAGGCCTTCTGAACTACCTATATAAACATGCCCACACTTAAGTTATCATACTCCGTACAGCCTCTGAGGTGGAAGCGCCCGATCGTGGAGATGGCCTATCGAGACGCGGAGCCGGCCGAGTCGGTGGATCCTGCCGAATCGAAGCGTGGGGTAAGCATACCTTCCCCGCCTCCAGCGGGCTGTGGCACAGGGTGCAAATCTCTCTTATCAGTGGCAACTCCAAAATTGGCACCGCCACTGATTGCGCGAAGACAAACGACATTGACACGTGCGCTTTCCACTTCGTCACGCATAAACTTCCACTTGCTCACCGTTTGTCTATCAACGGTGTCCCCGTTAGAGAAGGTGCCGTGATACAAGTGTGCTTTGCTACAGTCAATATGACGCAGCCATCATTGCTTGATACCGCTATCTAACCTGTGCCGGCGCGTCTCGTGAGCCTCCCCCTTATTGCGGCTTCTTAGGTAACATATGCGATACCTCGGTTTGATATGAACCCTTAAAGAGACCATTGCCCTAGTCCTGAAGCTTGCTCTGTCTTGTCTTTTTGCCTGTTTCTTTTGCACTCGACAATAAGCGTTCTGTTTCTTTCGATACCCTATCAGCACAGACCTTGATATCGACTCAAGATCATCATGGCACCGAGCGCTGTCTCCCCGATACGGGATACTAACCCGGAGCCTCTGGCGACCTTGACGTCCAAGTTTGATGATACCCTCCGGTTCTATTTGAACGGCACCAAGGTTGTATTGGATGAGATCGACCCCGAGATCACAGTCCTCGAATATCTACGGGGAATAGGACTTACAGGGACAAAACTGTAAGCACATCAGAAGTCATCGCCAAATTGCTGTCTTGTGACCGCTAACACTCTCCAGTGGCTGTGGCGAAGGTGGTTGCGGGGCTTGTACCGTTGTGGTCAGCCAGTTCAACCCGACGACGAAGCAAATCTACCATGCCAGCGTCAACGCCTGTCTCGCGCCTCTCATCAGCTTGGATGGCAAACATGTTGTTACAGTAGAGGGCATTGGCAGCTCTCAGAAGCCCCATCCCGCCCAAGAACGGATCGCCAAATCCAACGGTAGCCAATGCGGCTTCTGTACACCTGGCATTGTCATGAGTTTGTACGCTTTGCTGCGCAACAATAGCTCGCCTTCTAAAGACGACGTCGAAGAGGCATTCGATGGAAACCTATGTCGATGTACAGGGTACCGGTCGATCTTGGATGCTGCTCAAACATTTAGTGTTGACGAATCCGGACCAAAGCTTAAGAAAGCGGGAGGCAGCGGCTGTTGCATGGAGAACGGGAACGGCCCGCCCGATGGAGGATGCTGCATGCAAAAGGCGAGTTTAGACGACAAGCCCATCAAGAGATTCACGCCCCCGGGGTTCATTGAGTACAACCCAGAAACGGAACTCATCTTCCCACCTGCGCTCAAGAGACACCAGTTACGGCCCTTGGCCTTTGGAAATAAAAGGAAGAGATGGTACCGACCCGTCACCCTCGATCAGCTCCTTCAGATAAAGAGTGCCCACCCACAGGCAAAAGTCATAGGTGGAAGTACCGAAACCCAGATCGAGATGAAGTTCAAGGCCTTGCAATATCCCGTGTCAGTTTACGTGGGAGACATCGCAGAGCTACGGCAGTACAGCTTCAAAGACGACCATCTCGAGATTGGCGGAAACGTCATTTTGACAGACCTGGAAAACATTTGCGAACATGCTATTCCTCACTACGGACACGAGCGCGGGCAGGTCTTTGAGGGCATACTAAAGCAGCTAAAGTACTTTGCAGGCCGACAAATCCGAAACGTTGGCACACCGGCTGGGAACCTTGCAACAGCTTCGCCTATCTCTGATCTAAATCCTGTGTTCTGGGCCGCCAACGCCGTGTTAGTTGCCAAGTCTTCAACAAAGGAGACAGAGATTCCCATGTCACAATTCTTTACCGGATATCGACGGACAGCTCTCCCTGAAGATGCTATCATCGCCTCAATACGGATCCCAGTCACTCACGGCAAGGGAGAGTTCTTCAGGGCATATAAACAGGCCAAGCGTAAGGACGACGACATCGCCATTGTCACCGGTGCCCTTAGGGTGCGGTTAGATGATGAGGGTATCGTGGAAGAGGCCAATCTTATTTATGGTGGCATGGCTGCGATGACAGTTGCCGCCAAGACAGCCATGGAGTACCTGGTTGGAAGACGCTTTGCGGACCTTGATACCCTCGAGGGAACCATGAGTGCCCTTGGTCGTGACTTTGACATGCAGTTTAGCGTTCCTGGAGGAATGGCATCGTACCGAAAGGCCCTAGCGTTCGGGTTCTTTTACCGGTTTTATCACGATATCCTCGCCATCCTCGATGGAAGGTCACAACACGTCGATAAAGAAGTGATTGAGGAGCTAGGGAGAGATCTCTCCAAGGGAGAAGTTGACGAGCATGCTGCAGCAGCTTATACGAAAGAAGTAACGGGACAGTCAAAGTCTCATCTCGCCGCCCTGAAGCAGACCACAGGCGAGGCGCAGTATACCGACGACATTCCTGCTCTGAAAAACGAGCTCTACGCCTGTTATGTTCTATCAAAGAGAGCTCATGCCAAAATCGTCTCGGTCGACTATGCAGATGCCCTGGACATGGCAGGCGTGGTGGATATCGTGGACAAAGACGACATGCCATCTGCTGAAGCCAACAAGTTTGGTGCTCCCAACTTTGACGAAGTGTTTTTCGCAGAAGACGAGGTACTGACGGCAGGTCAACCAATTGCTTTGATTCTGGCTACTTCTCCCGCGAGGGCACAAGAGGCGGCCAGAGCAGTCAAAGTAGAATATGAGGATCTCCCGGCTGTGCTGTCGATCGAAGAAGCCATCGAAGCGGACAGCTTCCACAAGTTCTATCGGGAGATCAAAAAGGGAGATACTGAAGGGGCTTTCAAAAACTGCGATCACGTTTTCACGGGAACGGTGAGAATGGGTGGGCAAGAACATTTCTATCTTGAGACGAATGCTTGCCTAGTTGTCCCGAAGCCTGAAGATGGTGAGATGGAAATATTTGCGAGTACACAGAACGCCAACGAAACGTAAGTATAGTACGTCTATTCTATTGTGACTTCAACGCTGACTTCTCTCAGGCAAGCCTTTGCTTCACGAGTGTGTGACGTGCAGTCAAACAAGATTGTTGTTCGGGTTAAGAGGTTGGGAGGTGGTTTTGGAGGAAAGGAGACGAGATCAGTTTTGCTGAGCTCTGCGTTAGCTCTCGCAGCAAAGAAGACCAAGAAACCCGTCCGCTATATGCTGACACGAGAGGAAGATATGGTTACGAGTGGCCAGAGACACCCCTTCTTAGGCAGGTATAAGGTGGGAGTGAACAAGGACGGCAAAATCCAAGCTCTGGATTGCGACATTTTCAACAACGCTGGATGGACCTTTGACCTCAGCGCAGCAGTATGCGAGCGAGCGATGACCCATGTGGATGGGTGCTACAGTATCCCCAACGTGCATATTAGGGGACGCCTCTGCAAGACGAACACAATGTCCAACACGGCATTTCGAGGCTTTGGGGGGCCCCAGGGTATGTTCATCGCAGAGACATACATGGAGGAGGTCGCTGATCGATTGGGGATGCCCGTCGAGACGCTACGGCAAGTAAACATGTACCGAGGCGAGGAGCAGACGCACTTTGGCCAGGGGCTGGGCGATTGGCATGTACCACTCATGTACAAACAGGTGCAAGATGAGGCGATCTATCCGCAGCGGAGACAGGCTGTCACCGAGTTTAACAAGACCAATAAGTGGCGGAAGAGGGGCATGGCGCTCATACCGACCAAGTTCGGCATCTCGTTTACCGCTCTGTTTCTGAACCAGGCTGGCGCGTTGGTACACATCTATCACGATGGCTCTATCCTGGTGGCCCATGGAGGCACCGAGATGGGGCAGGGCCTGCACACGAAGCTTACACAGATTGCCGCTCAAGCACTGGGCGTTCCGTTGGATAATGTTTTCATCTCGGAGACTTCGACAAACACGGTAGCCAACGCATCTGCGACAGCGGCTTCGGCCTCTTCAGACCTGAACGGATATGCCATATTTAACGCATGTGAACAGCTCAATGAGCGACTGGCGCCCTATCGAAAGAAGTTGGGCCCCGAGGCGACCATGAAGGACCTTGCCCATGCTGCCTACTTTGACCGTGTCAATCTCTCAGCACAGGGATTTTACAAGACACCTGAGATCGGATACGACTGGACCACGAATACGGGGAAGATGTTCTTTTACTTTACTCAAGGAGTCGCCGCAGCTGAGGTGGAGGTTGACCTGTTGACTGGAACATGGACGTGCTTGCGGGCAGACATCAAAATGGATGTGGGGCAGTCAATCAACCCAGCGATTGACTATGGGCAGATCCAGGGAGCCTTTATACAGGGTCTAGGTCTCTTCACGATGGAGGAGTCTCTGTGGCTGCGGAATGGGCCGACAGCCGGACATCTCTTCACGCGGGGACCCGGCACGTACAAGATCCCCGGGTTCCGGGATATCCCCCAGAGCTTTAACGTATCGCTGCTCAAGGACGTGGAGTGGAAGGAGCTGCGTACGATTCAGCGCAGCCGCGGCGTGGGTGAGCCCCCGCTGTTCATGGGCAGCTCCGTCTTCTTTGCTATCCGAGACGCGCTCAAGGCGGCACGGGCTCAGGCAGGGGTAACGGCAGCGGTGGGCGAAGATGGCGGAGGGCTGCTGAGGCTGGAGAGCCCGGCGACGCCCGAGAGAATCAGGCTGGCGTGTGAGGACGACATCATGCGCAAGGCGAGGGTTGTGCCCAAGGAGGGGGAGAAGAGCTTCTTTGTGGCGATCTGATGCCGGGAAGAATGTCTCGGAGGCAAGCGCAGCAAGGTTAGGCCAGAAATGGCGAGTGGGACAGGGTGCGTCAAGGAAATAGTTACGGATCCAATGGTGTTGGGGATGTTGAATTTACGGAGTATGCGAGTTTTGATATGCAACACCCAGGATGGATACATGAAGATATAGCATGAATGATAATGAGAAGCGAACTTCTGATAAGAATGAGAGCCCAGGTTCCTGCGTATCATACTGATTCTGTATGCGAGGCGGACATAGGCCTCGGTGCCCAGCCATAGTTAGACACATGAGTTTTTGATTAATCGAGGTATGGATGAGGTTTGTATTTGGCGTTGACTACATGTAGTAAGAGTAGGTGAGTATATGGCTACCCAGCAAAAAGAGCTTTCAATTCATAAGCAAAGGTCGTTAGTTGTTGCACCAGACGACCGCGTGGTGCTAGGTCAACGCAGCCTCAGGCATGCGAGTCCCTTACTGGATGTCCTGCATCGTCTCAGCAGGCGTAGTAAGCAGTTTAATAGTAATTGGTGTGGATGGATGCTGTCAATGACGACAACGATTGTTGTTGATACAAGGGCACCGAGTCGCAGAGGACTAATGGCGCGTGACCATAGCCGCGCATAGCCGATCTCCGGAACGATGGGACTGACTCTAAAGGTGTAAGAGACCTGTAGTTATCTCTCTTGAAGACGGGAAACTTGAGGCTGGGATTAGAGCCAGCAAGAATAGGACGGGCGGGGTCGGATTGAGCGGTGAGGAATAGAAACCTGTTGATCTTGAGTAGTACGCAATGGAAGACTGCCATGTTTGATGCTCAAGAGACGGCTCAAGTGAGAGTTTACCCAATCTGGTAAGGTGTCTCGCCCTTTAAAAAACCGACAGTGGTCAATCGCATCAGGGACCGATAGTTAACTTATAGGGCAAGAATGGTCTGACGATGAGAGAAAAGACGCCAGTAGTGAGTTAGGAAGGCTCAGGTTAATTAGGGATAAGAAAAAAAACAGCAGATTATGAAACGAGTCTCAATCAGGTTCCCAATCATATTAGTTATTCACTGTTATGATTCCGGGGGGTGGATGAGCTTAATTCTTCTGGTTTGTCCCATCCCATTCGGCTATCTTGCGTTTTCCCGCTTCTGCCGGCGCTCGGCCCGGGGGGTTTGCGAGGGTCCGGGAAGAATTGATCAGTGATAGATGCTCCAAGATTTCCTTGCCAACAGAGGCACGACACAGTTTACAGCTGTATCATTCGGCACTGTATGAGAAACATGGACCTTTCAGCTCGCTGGCTTACGCTAACAGACGCTGTGGAGCGGTCTCTGTGTCTGGGACGCTGTCAATCATAGGTGAAAGGACAGGAGAGTTAACGCGCAGAGGGCAGTTGAAGCTTAGGAAGAGTAACCAACTAACTACAGTGTAGATGATTTAACGTTACAATGGGACAGAATATTGATCCCTCTATTACAAAAGCTCACCTGAGGTGTGGTTGATGGTAATCCCTACAAGGACCGGACCCGGTTTTTGCTCACCGTGGAGAGCTTAAGTTAGGATCAAAGCTTCTTGGAGGTATTCCGCCACAGTCCGTCCTCGAGGTACTCCGTAACCTGGAAATGCTTCCACTTCTCCATTGATCCATCAACCCGTTTCATCCCTTCACCCTGGCCTGGCCTGGCCACTCCATAAACAGACATCCTGAGCATAACTAACTACGTAGTCAGCAACTGACTGACTGACTCCAACTGGCTGATCAGACAAGACTACTCTTCTGTCGTCGTCGAGCCCACCGAGAATCCACACTCCGCCCACTCCTCTAACTTAGCGCGTTTGTGCGTGCTCAAGCCCACCACTGTGGTCAACAAGTTCTCAACTAAGCCCAGCCCATTCCGGCCCCAGGTCAGGCCAAACTTCACCGTCCAGGTCCTCGTCAACTTCGTCTGGCTCTGGCTCCCGGCTCTGACGTCTCTTCTTTTACCTTCCCCGGGCCAGCCTCGGCTGCTGAGCGATCAATCCTCCCTGTCGACCGCGTCGCAATCAACCACCACAACCTGTCGCTCTAGTATCTATCTCTCTCTCATCTAAACCTTCGTCTCGTCTGCCTTCGCTCCACCTGTGCCCTGTGCCGCCACTCTCGATTCTCCCCTCCCCCTCCACGGGTCTATTTCCCGCGCGCCGACTCTCGACCCTGCTCGACAGATCCCAAGACCACAAACAGCAACAGGAGGCCTCTTCAGCCGCGCATGTACCGACGGACATCGCAATCGCAATAGCAAGTCGCCGACAACAAGTGCGGATGGATCGTGTCGCGTTCGGCTAAGCCGTAGACCTTCAGAGACTCTGCAGCGAGCCGCAAATGATCTGCGAACCTGACGCCCCATTGCGTAACCTCAAGATCCAATGGGAGCATAGGACAACATGACCGACCGGAACGCCGCTGTCATGGGCAAGAGCATTAAGGAGGAGCCGGCCAAGGGCGATGATGGCAAGTCCAAGAATCGCGACAGGAGCTCGAATAGCGCTGCCACAGGGAATCACAAGACTCCCACCAAAAAGAGACGCAAAGTGAACCACGGTACGCCCATCTAGAGTATTATGTCCTTGTTATGCCCTTGCGAGTTACCTCTGCGAGCGAACCTGTGCCGACGTTGGGAGTTGCGGTTTCGGTGTCGGCCATGTAGTTGAGATCCAAGAGATGCAAAAGATCCAAGAGATCCAAGAGATCTTCATCACGGCGAATCAACACATCAGATCGCCGATCCCTTGACTCCCGACACCGGCAGATGGTGTTTCGAGGTGGCGCATGGACTTGCTACGATTTAGAGATGAACCTTGACTGACATTGCCGGGGGCGCACGCGTTCCTACAGCTTGTGTATATTGCCGACGATCTGTAAGTCAAGCTTGAAAATGAACAACGCGCTATTGCAATTGGCTACTTCTGGGTCTCTGGATGGCCCTGGGCGCTCCGAGGCGCAAAGCTATTTGCTGCGCTGGCTTTCGTGCGACGAGACGATGCTCACTGCAAACTACTCGCCTTCTGTCGACCCTTGCCCTGCATTCATTCACTCCGAGTCCTGAGATCAACGTGGCTGACAACATGCTTCTTATACCTGTTTAGCACATGACCTGCGATCTTGTATGTAAGATGCTAGTGAGCCCCCTTTGCATGTCTTGAAGGCGCTTCCACGATACATATCTGGCGACGGTTGTGCTTTCTCGAGACGGAGGGGGGGCTTACTTCTTCTCTCCCCGCGGCTGAAGCCATGCCGCTGACGTTGTGAATAGGAGAGACCGTGTACGAGATGTATCAAGCGCAACATTGGGCATCTTTGCCACGACGAGCCTCGCGAGGGCGATTCTAAAAAGGCCAAGAGTGTGCAGAGCAGCATACAGACCCCGTCTGTCGTTGACGAGTCCGACGCCCAGTCCGACATGGCTCGTAGCTCTATATCCAGCACCATGGGCCCACCCCCGACCATTGACACAACTAGACAGCGAGGTTCCAAGGGATACGGGGGCGTGTTGGGCCAGGGTAACCCACTGCCCATTGTGCAACCCGGCCATGTCTCTGGCCTGCAGGGCAATGCGTTGAACAACGGCAACAGCAACGCGAATCAGTGTACGTTTTGTGTCTCCTTTGTCCTGCCCTAAGAGGGGCCCGTCCCTTGTTTCGATTTTAGTCACCTGTGGAGTAGGGGCGCTGGGCATGGGCTTGTTCCTGAGCTTGTTCCTGACCTGAGATCGCTGACACGCCACCTAGTCGCTGGTTTCCAAGATGCTTGGATGACAGCCCAGAACCACTTCCATGACATGCCCAGCTACCATCCCAACTACATGATTGCGCCCGAAGTCACTCACGAGTTCAACCTCCTCAACGACTTCCTTCACACCAGCCTGCTCGATGACGGCGGGGTACCGTCCGACGACTCCCAGCAGAGCCCGGCATTCAGAAGGTCGAGCCAGTCGGAAATGCTGCCCGCGTTTGGGAGCAACAATTCCCTGGCAGCTGGCGGCTCAAATCAAATGTCCAACATGTCGGGCGGATCGATGCTACCACCCCCACCTAACCTCGAAGGCAAGGCCATTCCACGGCCGGGAAGCGTTGTGCCTGCGGACAAGGCCCGCGAATACTATCTCCAGGCAGCCGATCCGTCGGGCAACGACACGCCCGAGGAGCGCATGGCGCGTGTGCTCAAGGCCAAGTACGACGCTGGATTACTCAAGCCGTTCAACTACATCAAGGGGTACGCTCGCTTGGGTACATATCTCGACTCCCACATAGCGGCCTCGTCCAAGCAGAAGATTCTCCGGACCATCAACCAGTTCCGTCCCAAATTCCGAGAAAAGGCACAGGCCTTGACGGATATGGAGCTTGTGTACGTTGAGATGTGGTTTGAGAAACAGCTCATGGACTACGACCGGGTTTTTGCGAGCATGGCTGTACCGGCGTGCTGCTGGCGGAGAACCGGCGAGATCTTTAGAGGTAACAAGGAGATGGCCGAGTTGATTGGTGTGTCGGTGGCCCAGCTCAGAGATGTGAGTATTGTTCCGCCTACACCTCCACGTGGCCCTGAGCACCTTGTCTCAACCAGGAGGCACTGGGATGATTTGTTTGCTAACCGTCATCGACTGTAGGGCAAGATTGCGTTGCACGAGATCCTCACAGAGGAATCCATGGTTCGATACTGGGAAGAGTTCGGCACGATTGCGTTTGATCCGGCGCACGAGACTCTTCTAACGGCCTGCTCACTTAAGAATCCCACTCCGGGGTCGAATCATCCTATGGTGAAATGCTGTTTCTCATTCATGATCAGACGAGATGATCACAAACTGTATGTCTTTTGACTATTTCTTCTTAGCCGTGGCGCTCTTTTACTGACTAGTTATGCTCACTCAGGCCCGCCTTGATTGTGGGTAACTTTTTACCACATGACCCGCCTTCGCAATAACGACGGGGGGTTGAGAATGCAACCCATCTACAAAACTTTCAAGGGATCTGATAGGAGTGGTTCATAGACCAGTGTGTAACAGACGCCCAGCGGATATTGGAAATAAGTGAAAAGGGAAGGGAAAGGAAAGGAATGAAAGGATGGAAAAGGATAAGTGCAAGATTCTGCGTGAATTGGAAGCGTATATATTTATCTACAATATGTGTGATAGTAAGTGACAGCTCAGACGATACCCCGACCATGTTCATTCGGTCCATGATGTTAGGGAGTCCACGTCATATCTGGATGCCGTGTGGTTTAACGTTAACTACCTAGGTAGGTTGTCGTGTATATTTTGCCTGGGAAGGAGTTGACACGACGTGCCTGCCTGTGCTGTATACTACTCACATGACACAAAATGTTTATGACCTTTTCCTTTTCAACGCCTTTTAACGTATGATACTAACATTCTGTTTTGCTCTCATACACAGCAAGATGGCGCCGAACGATCCGTTAACGGCAGGTCGAGACAGGAAGATTACCGCACTGATTTGTAGGTGCTCATCTGACCCAGCGCGAGGCTAGCCCTGACTGTGAAATTCTGTAGCCTTTGCTAAAGACCTTCACTCCAAGTTGCCAACTTGCTACGACTCCAGCTCGACAGACGCGCTTCTCGCCGACCTTAATCATCACATTGCTACCGCCAATGCTCTCTCGCAGAAGATTGTCGTCAGTTCGCCCCAGATCACCCGAGATCTCAAACAAATTGGCAGAAAGCTATGGAACGAATGCATCAAAGAAAGAAGGAAGAGAGACGTGCTGTCATCTTCACAGAGGTCAAAATTACTGGCTCGAACGCGGGTTGTCGCCTTTCTCATCTACACCTTGGCTAGAGAGAGCAGCCATGGTAAAGGGAAGGATGCCGGCGAGGAGGCCATATATGTGATCAATCTGGCACTGACTCTCGGGAGGGTCTGTATTGAAGAGTCAGACTTGGAAGGCGCACGTTTGGGCTTGTGCAAAGTTGCCGACTATATTGAGCAACTCAAGCAGGTAGACGGCCGTAACGAAACACAGAAGCGGAAGCTTGAAGTAGAGTACCTAACCATGCGCTGCGCTCTGGTGAGTCTTTGTCTCTAAAAATTGCCTTGGGCCTTACTGATTCTTATAGGCGTGGAAAGAAGATCGCCTCGATGTTGCCGAGCACATGTATGGAAAAGCCAAGACCCTTCTAAGCGACCTTGACTCCTCATCCGCCGAGCAACTGGCCGACACGTTCCAACACATTGGGACCGACTTGTCTTTAAAGGGTGACAGTGAGATGGCACTCAAGTGGCTACGGCGAGCGTACACCGTTATCAATGCCCAGGAGCTCGAGAAACTGTCCACCGAGGGTCTGGAACTGCGAATGGCCATCCATCACGACCTAATCCAGGCTCTTTTGGCGATAGGGACACAAGAGACTGTTCAAGAAGCCGATAATCTGGTCTCGTATGTGGAGTCTGAGATCGGAGACAAACCAGTAGTTCTGCATTGGAAGCTCGAGGTCCTTCAAAGATGCCCTGGTGAAGTCTTCGATACGGATGGCTGCACAAGCATACTGCGCCGGATGATACGTTCTTTTGACTTATCAGACGCTGGGCTGGGGTTTCTTTTGCACAACATCAAGGAGCTACGCGACAGGAGCTCCCGGCTAGCAATGAGCTTGCTAGAAGAACTATTACTAACGCGGTTGATATCATGTGGAAATGTGGATTGGATAGGAAAAACACTTGTGCGGCGTATTTGGATGGGCACAATGGATACAGAAGTTTCTGAAGGCGCGTCAAGCCTGATCAATCTTCTGGGTCGGCTTGCTCAAGATTCTGGTCGATGCAATGCGGACGTTGCAGCAGCTGCGCAGTCGGTAAGCAACCCAGTTCAAAGGACTGGTATCGTATTGCTAACTTTGGGAGCTTATATGGAAGAAGCTTGACGCAACCTATTCGAAAAAACAGTACAAAGCATCGGAACTGTGGTGCCAAGCTGCACTGCACCCTATGTTCTCTAACAGCGGTGAAGTCAGCCATGGCAAATTTGGTAGAAAGCTGATGCTCTGTGCGATAGCCTTGAATGATATGGATGCCGCCCAAGCTACATTCAACACAATGCCACCCAACATTCAGAACGAGCCGCTTACAAGATATCTTCTATTTAAGGCGTCCCTCATCGGCTGGGATCACGAGCTGGGTCGCCAGTGCGTCAAATTTCTGACCGAATCCGCCGAAACGACCCAGTGCCAAGATATCCTATACGCTTGTATCCGAGAGGCACAGCATGTAGGGGACAAGCTCTGCACACTGGAGGCTCTGAAAGCTGTGACGGAGACGTTTAACTCCAGCGTTTCGTCGGCGGCTACTCTTCCCTCTATTCTAAGATGTACTATCAGGTTGATACACTTGATCGAGGCTCAAGAGAGGGGGAGTGTTGACCCAGTCCCCGAACTCGTTGAAGATACCTGCAGTATCTTCGAGAAAGGTAAGATGAGGTCCGGCTGTTCAGCGTGGTGGCTGATACAACTAGCTGCGGAACATGCGAGACTGGATCCAAGAGACGATAAAGGGAACAAGATTTTCGTCATTCCTGAGTTAGAATGGTTCCGCAAGAATGCATACAACGTCGGTGTGACAAAATGTCATGTCTAGGGGCTGTGCCATTTAGTGCGCATATTCCGAGTCTGTCTTTCATTTATCGAATTCTATCCTCAAGAAATGTCCTCAGAAGAGACAGCCGACCTTCAGTTGATGGCGATGCGGTGCCACTTTGTTCTTGCTGCAGCGCTCGTTGCGGAGGCGCGGACAGAAGACAAGGTAGAAGAGCAGCTTCAGCGGTATGTGGAGACGAGACAACACATTGCATTGTTTGACGGGCTGTTTGATATTCATTTCCAGAATCGTTCCGGTTTCTGGGACGATCAGGTGTACACAGATCTCCTGGCGAAGTTGTCAACGCTCTTTGTCTTCGATTTTGAAGCCGCCATATGCTTGAAGAACTGGGATGACTTGGGCCAAATCATCAGAAAGGCCAAAATTTGCCAAGACGAGGTCATGTTCAAGGCGATGGGAGACTGTTTGTTAAGGAGTCAGGCGTCAGGGAAAGGTACATACTCCTGTGCATTGTTGATTCACTGAACCATGCTGACACACAAAGTCTTGTACGCTACCATGCGCCTCATCATCAACGAGATATTTGCTCTGGAACAATTCGACAATCAGCGTCTCGCAAAGTACATTCGCTGCATGTTCCAGGCCATCCTCCCCCTAGATGACAACCTGGCGCTACAAGTTGTCGAACAAGCCCTCCAGATAGCCCGCGAGGGAAGCCAGGTCAGTCGTCGCTCTACGTGTGCTTCGTAGATCTGACGGGGATGCTGTAGGTACAAAGGCCTTTTCCTGGCGAGGAGCTCGACTGGATCGTCGCGACGACGTTCAACCACGCCATCGACGTATTCGCAAGGGGTGACGAGGGTTTGTGCCAGCAGTGGGCGTTGAAAGCCCTTGGTTTGGCAGAATATATGGACGACGATGGCGATATGAGGGATGTATTACGGGGAAGAGTTGCTAAGCTAGGTCTGAGTCAGGACTTGAGTCTTCCACTGTAGCATAATACATGTAGATATTACAGAAAGTTTAACATAGCGGAAACGCAACGTCAATCAATGTATAACTAACTTCGTATTCATTCCATTAAAGGCCGTTGAAGAAGGTATACATACATCTCTATAAGTCCCGCCCAACGCCAGGTGCGTCCCTGTGCATGCAACGTCCTTGCTCATCTCATGCAGTTTGTGGTATCTTACATAACCCATATCCTGCTCCAACGCTGTGTTCCCCGTAATAGCTATATCATCAAGGAAAAACTCGACATGGAGCCGATAATGCTCCGGGAAAACAGCAATATGCGCCTCATCCATACTTTTTATGCAAAGACAAAGTCTTAGGCCTTTCTGACCTATCTCATAATAGACATTAAGATTCGACATCATGAACTCTCCAAACCGCTTCAAATAATATTCGCAATGCTCAACCGATCTTTGTTGGTAACGGCACCGCTGGCGCTTCCACTCGGTGTTCTGCTAGCGCCTGGTATCGGGCTTACTGCCGCCCTGCCTTCTCCTAACCTTGAGGCTTCGAAGCGCGGAATGTCACCTAGCCTAGGAATTTCCACCGCTGGGCCCGGTGTCTCGCTCTTGATGGGTGGAGGCAGGCTCCATCCTGTGCTCGCAGGTGTTAGTGTGGTGGTTGGCACGGCATCTAAGTTCCGAATAGAAGCCTCGAGTCTCGTCCATCCACCCCACTCCCTGCCGTCCATTTCGTCAAGTCCAGTCCGCATCTCGTGGCTTAAGAGCGTACTGCTGGCTGTGGCAGCCTGTGTCACGACCGGCGAGGATGGCTGAGGTACCGCTGACTCACGTTCCAAACCAGCCCAGAGCCACGAGGCATCAGGGGAGGCTTGCAGGTCTGCTGAAACATATACAATGAGATCCTCGTCCTTGGACAGCATTTGTAAAAGGGCAGTCTGATCGACAGACGACCTAGGAGAGCCAAACGAAGGCGGCATGCTCCTGACCAGATAGTTGGCGTACTCTGCTCGTTTAGACACCAGAGTAGACACAAAGAAAGACAAATAACGACCACAAGCAACCGTGCTATCCCTCCGTCTGTCGATAGAAGCCAGAGCCCGCACGGCCGTCACCGCATTATCGAGATAGCCCGTGAGAAGGAGGAACAGCGCGCACCGGAAGACGTGGGTGGTTAGCAATGCGGTTGCGCCATCGGCCAAGAGGGCGGTGTTCGATCGATGGAGAAGTGAAGTAGTCTCAAGCGAGATGTGTGTGCAGCTCTCAAGCGACGCCAGGCGGGCTTCGGGAGTGTAGCCAGGGTCAAGATGGTGTCTGTAGAGGAGAAGACGAGCATGAAAAAGGTACGCAAGGGGCGCCAGGAAGTGAGGCGCCAGAGGCACAGTGCTAGATGGATCGCAGGCTGGCGGAAATGTACTCAAGCATTTCTTGAAGTGGGCATCCAGACCTGAAAGATGAACTGTAGAGGCCGCTGGGGGAGTGAGAGCTGCCAGAAGTGAGGTATATGACCGTACCACATGGATTACAGCGAGGAAGGAATGGGTTAGGGGCTCTGCTCCGCTGGGTACCAATATGCCTCCTTCGTGGATGAACTGATCGTCTACTCCAGCTGGTAAGGAAACATCACAGTCCTCATCGTTGATCAGTACGGGTCGACCAAGCTCGGTTGCCAAAGTTCTGTCGAGAATATATATCATCCACCAAGTCCTTCGTCGCATTTCTCCCTCGATAACGGGCCACGGCCCAGATTCCAGATGAATCCCCAGGTCTTGGCCGACACGAACAGCTCTGCCAAGCCACGTCCAGGCCGCAGACTTTAAATTCATTTCGTTCAGGCACAATGTAACCAGTGCCAGTGTGCGTGCACAATCCAGGTCAAAGTCGTTGGCCCATGGGTCAATCATCTTGTTTGCCGTCTCCAGAAACTCAGCCGGTTCATAGAACGAGTTGGGTCGAGAATTCGAGGTCGAATTGAAAAGGCTGCCAGCAGCGAGAACTGAGAAGAACAGCGAGAGCCACGTAGATGAGGCTCTGTTCACGCCGTTATTGTAAAGGTCGTCGACAGTCGCTCGGAAGGTGGGAAAGTGCAGGATCGGAAACATTGTGTGGGAGGAGCATTGGTAGGCATGCAGAAGCTGGTCCACCAAATGCCTAGGGGGTAGTTCTGGCTTGGGAGGGTCATAGAACACCGGCGCTCGATTGCGATACTGAGCTGGGGGTTTCCATATTCCCCTGGAAAAGTTCCGCACGTTTGCCCTCGCTCTCGCTAGCTCTGGCACAGGAGCCGGTCGTTTTCGTCGCTTGGGCTCGGATCCGATCGTTGGTAAACTGGGCGTGCTTTGTTCCGGCCCTTCGATGTCGAGTTCTATCGGCCCATCTCGTTCTTGCAGTAATCGCCGTAGACCACTGTTCTCCCTTTTTACCCGATCCATCTGCTTTTCCAAATCCTGCACCTGCTTGATAGAAGACATACGTCGATTTGTCTCCTTGGTGAACTGGCACTTCACGTTTCGGCTTGAGCATTCGGAACAGCTCGTTGTCTCTGTAGCGTCGCATTTTACCTTCCTCTCGCGACAGGCATCGCAACTGGGATCTTTCCTCCGCTGTCGATACGCTCTCTTTTGCCCTTGAGAACCTGGGGGCCCGGGCAGATGTGCGATTGAGGGGCCCGGCGTGCTGGTAACTGAATCGTTTGATGCGTGTGATTCCTGGCCCAGGGAGGAGGAAGCGTTCATTGGGGCGTACGACTGAAAGGCTTGACTGACAGGAGGGAGAGGAGGAATACCGATCGGCTGGGGTGTCTGTGCTGCATTTAGGCGCGGGTTGGTATTCATGACCCCAGTCGTGAATTGAGACAAAGATTTCGGCGATGTGGCAGAAGAGACTGAAGAAGAGTCGTAGGACCTAGTCGAAAGATTTGGAGAGCGAACATAAGGGTTCTGTGATGTTGACATGGCTGAAGAACCTCTGGGAACCCAGTCCCTCACGGGGTTGACAGAAGACTCAAGGGGTTCCCCAAGGGGGTAGTGTCTGGAGGGTCTTTGGTCAAAGAGCATATATAGGTTACTCTGTTGGACGAACTGCAGGTTATTAAGTACACAAGAGACACGCCTGTATCTTTTTCTGCTCACAGCTTGGAAGGAAGAGGTAAGGGGACGCTGTTTGCTTGTCAATCGACCCTGCGCCGGGGCCTCCGAACTATTACTGCCAACGTCTTGTTCCCCGACGGACAGTGTAAACCCGGATCTGCAGTGATGAGTATCTCAAATGTTGTAAGGCTGTGTAACCCTGAGAATGTTCTGCTCCGAAGTAGTCCACCGGGCTCATGACCTTATTCAACGCTGGTAAATCGATTGCAGCTTCCCACAGCATGAAGGCAAAACCAATATGTGTATGGGTGGTACTATTTGGCGCTGTAGATGTCTCCGGAATGGCTTCTATTCCAGACTTGAGAGACTAGTGGTACGAAAGTGCATCTGATGCTCGAGGGCAGATGGCAAACTAGAACGAGTGACTCGGAGAAAGGGACAGGCTGAACAATAAGGTAGCAGCCGCCGGGCGCAGGTACCGTTCCGGAACGGTTGCGAAAAGAGAGAGAGTAGGCGATGCCACGAGGCCAGGGCTGACGTCGTCAAGTTTGGCTCACGGCATCTGGGAGTAGTAAGAGAGAATGTATGGAAGAATGAGCGCCTACAAGCAGGTATATCGCTGCCCGTCACCCGCCGGGTACAGCAGCAGCACCGTGTTAGTGGCGTTGGTCCGTGATCCGGGGCTCTCCGCGCCTTAACGCAGATTCGGAAATATTATCTGGGCCAGGCCAGGCATGGTAAATTGGGGGAGGGGTGGCCAGACCCTTGGTCAGTAGGCGAGTTGGCTGAGCAGGGCTGTTGAGATCAGCCATGGCCGCTAATGTGTTTCGAGCGGAGTTCAACATCCTGGAACAAGTAGCCGGTCAAGACCCCAGATCCTGGTCATCCCTCGATGGATCCCAACAAGTGCTTGTTTTCAAGCCTCTAGATGAAAGCTCCCTGTCAGAACTCGGGAGCGTGATGCGATCTGGCCTAGTGCCATCATCCGTGGGAAACTTTGGTTATACCCCAAGTATCCGTAAAGTGTCGTGGAAAGCCCAGCAAGGAAGTATCGTAGAGGCAGCCGTTGGCTGCTGGGCTCTGTGACGAGCGATTGTGTGAGCCGTCGGTCTGATGAGACCGATCCCCGCGCCGCCAACTGACTTGACCAAGCTTTTCTCGGCATCTAGTCCGTCATGAGGGAATGGGAGGAGGCTAGTTTCGGAGATGCTATGCACAACCAGACCAGGTTGATAATGCTCGACCATCTGCCTCGTGCTGTTCGCTGTGCCATGTGCTACCCCCGCGCCTAGATCGGCACACATTGGAGCAGTAAAGTCATTATTGTTTTAGGGACCCGAAAATGCGCCGACCCTAAACTCTTATCGCTGCTTCAGGCCGAATTGTGCACGAGATCGTACCCAACAGAGGTGCCATCTCCCTGTCCCGTATGAATGCCGGTTCTATCAGTATATGGACTCAATGAGATAGAATCATGTCCCTCGTCATCTCACGCGTCAGACATAGTTAAACCAAAGACACATGGTACGGTCAAGCAATTGTGTTTCACAAGCTCTCTGATATCCCACTGTCCGACTCACAGCCTGGTGAGCTGTAACCAGTGGACTCTGGATTCACGGCTGTCATGCCAGGTATGTGGCGTCAGCAGCTTGCTTTCCCAGGGGATGGAAAGGAGACAGACCGGGAAATGGCTACTGTTGTCTTAGAATGCCAATAGCCATGCCCTTGGCCACTTCGAGGCTCTCGCCCGAGCTGGTGGCTAGCTTGACGGTTGGATTTAAGGTCCAAAAAGGCTGCAAGCTGCCGTTGGACACACGGCGCGCGGAGCGTGGTTCGGCCGTGATGGTTTCCGAGGGTGGCACCTTGTCCATGTGTTCGCCAATGGGACGGTTATATCCGCCGCCGTGGGTGGGAAGAGGATGACGAAGCCCCAGTCAGGGTCGCAGTGGGGATTCGGGCTAGAGCCGAGTGAACCACCGGGAAGGGAAGGGAAGGGCTGGACGGGCGGCTCGCCCGGGCCCTGGGACGGAGAAGGGATCTCGATGTTTGGTCAACGCCAGGGAACGAAGGTTAACACATCCGAATGTAACCATTATACTACGTTCAGGACGGAAAACACTCCCTGCCAAGGAGATTTAACACCCTAGATTAAAGTGAGAGAATTCGTACAGTTCTGCGCGGAGCCTGACCCGCCTCGCATGTAACGGAAAGCAGGGGAAGCGCAGCTCGGAGGGTCTACCGATGTACGTAGTATTATGTAGCATCTCAAATGGCTTTGTTTGTTGCCGGTGCCATCAAAAGGCCGATAGTATGGGGAGATACAGCCATGGCGGCTGAAGCGTGTCATTGACTGCTGGCGCTTTGTGGTTCTCGTTTGGTCCCCGGGATAGAGTTGAGACGAGACGGGTTTCCCAGCCGAGCATCTGATCCGTATGCAAGTCAAAACCCCTAGGCCGGAGCACGGAGGACCAGCGACATGGACACGGACACAAACATGGACCATGGTAAATAGGCCTTTTCGGCAGCGGCAGGAGCGCTTCACCTTGGACAGCTTGGTGCGAGCGCCCAACCCGGTACGGGTATCAGGGACGAGAAAGATTAAAAGAACCGCTCGACGGACGGCCGAAGAGTGGGAACAGGTTGCCCGTCAGCGGAGGCAGCGGCGCCGGTCGTGATTTAGCCGCAGAAGAGCAGAGACTTGTCTCTGTGTAGATTAGTTCAGTACGTAGCATGCGGCAGTGCTTGGTGTCGTAGTGCGGTCGCGGAGGGGCAGCAGGTTCTAGAGGCTGTAGTCTATTCGCTGGACGGCCCTCGTGAAGATCGAGTTAGCGGGGGCCCTTGTGGGCTGAGATTCGAGTTGGCGGGTGAGGTTTCGGCTACTGGCTACCGCCAAAGGGGGTGTGTAATCTAGAGCGCAAGGGGTCTAGATCTTGGTCAAGGCTTCAAGTGTGACAGCACAGGATGTATGTACGCGGATGTTGCAGGATCTGGAGCCGGAGCCGGAGTTGGGTCTCGAAGTGGAAGTGCATTTCGCGTGATTGAGTTGAGAGTGAGATGGAAGATGGCGGGGGGATGAATGCCGCGATTCAAGCCTCAGGTTAATTAATACTGGCTGGTAGGTTTAGGTAAGAAGGTTAAGGTAAGGTTACCTTCTACCTACATAACTAGGTAATACGGAGTACAGGGGTAGCACTTACCGTACCTTGCTGGAATAGTAATCAAGTGAGAAAGCTCAACAGAGGATCAAGGAAGGAGCTCGGGGTCTTCGCTGTCGCCTTTAACGTATGGATTCGGTTCCCAAGGTAGACGCTTTCCACGATCAAAGGTACTGCTTATGTACCTACCCTCCAAGGCTAACAGCAACATGCGCCGCCCTCTTAAGAAGATTCATTGCTTTGCAGACAACAGCCTCTCCTTTCGCTGTATGTCTCGATTTAGAACCACCCAGTTCCACCATGATAAAGCTCTCCCTGGTCAACCTCCCTCCGGTAAGCTTCTTTATCCTCCTTCGCGTGCTGCTTGGCCTCATAACTTCCTGGTGACCGGTCTCTCTGGGGCATCAAATAGGCCGATAATGGTCCCAGCTCACCCAAGACAGTTGATCAAACATACCCACCGTGGTCGACTTGGTGATTCAATCCTCTGTTTCATCGGCCCTCCTGCTCTCGTCTCCTCCCGGAACATACTTCGAACCACCGCCGATGAGACACATGGGTTGGATGCCCACCCCGACAAGAAAGCTCCAGAGGTGAGGTGTGGAGTACCCCGTGCGTTTTCGAGAACAAGAGAATGAAAGCTCGGTCCCTGTCGCTCGCTACACCTGGAGTCAGAATGGAAAGAAGCGCCGTGCCTGCGGCTGTTGTGGGCCGTGACCCTTACAAGGATCATACTGGATGGAACGCGGAAGCGCGCTACGTCGAAGCCACAAGCAAGCCATAATCGCAGCCTGTCGTCTCATGCAGACGCCCAACAACGAGCAATGAATCTAGTCACGCCTTGTTCCAGTAAGTAATCCGGGCCTCTGGACGCTCTATTACTCTATCTTGGCGTGTAAAGGGACTTTGGCTGAGGGATGGATACTTAGCTGTGTTGAGCAGGTTCCGAAAGGCCGGCTACCTTGCTGTTAATTACACAAAGGGCTCAACGGGTACCACTCTCAAAATCGAGAGGGTCCATATCTCCTTATCTCATCTCAAAGGCGCCATCCGACAACCTGGTTTCCGGACCAGGCTCACACAAGCGGTTTCTTGTATGGCCTGGGAAGCGAGGTTGGCGCTGGACGCCATCTACGCGCTACTTACCATTACATATGCAGCTTCCACTAACGTCTCGTACGTTACGGCTGTGGATAAGCCATTTCGGCGCCGGCTCGAGTCAGGTTGTGTCTGACCGTTGACCTATCCCTAGCAGCCTCATACACCTCCATACCATCCTCTGCGGAAGAATTGCCCGCGGATGCGTGCCTGCAAATGGCAAGATTCGCCCGTACGGGAGGGATCACGAAACGGCTTAGTTGCGGGTGACACCACATCCTTAACGAGACGACAAAGATAATGGACCAAGAGTACCACGAGTCTGGCTTTGACCCGAGCGCTCCTAATGCCGTGAGCCTCCGTCTACCTGCTCTAGCAAACTGCCGGCAGAGCTTGGTCCAGTTCAACACGGTCTCCGTCGGAGTGTTTGTGCGCTAGTCGTTTCTTGAGACATTCTAGTAAGCCGTCAATGACTGGGATAGTCTCCCTCACTCCCCACTCCTAACTCGACCAGGCTTGATTTCCACGCACCGTGGCACCTCCCACTTCCCGCAGCGCGTTGCAGCTTTGTTAACAAGCCAGGAGCTTACGTAGGCTGTTCCACATGGCCTAAGCGCCCCAGAACGAGTTCCGTTAACAAACCCTAGGCTGTACGGAGTACGGAGTAGCCCCTTTCGATGTAGGCACGGCTCTGTATGTATGATGTATTGGTGTATGGAAGAGGAAGAAGGTGGGTGGTATGCCGAATCTGTTAACTACAACTACATAGTAACTACTGACTTCTTCGTTCAAGGCTGCGCTAATCGCTTTCATTTCCCATGGATAGAGGCACCGGTACTATGCTTTGACTAAAATCAGTCTTTAAAAGGGGACCCTGTCAGGCTCGGATTGGGACCGACGGCTGCTGCTCCGGCGAATGTCAAATTGCTTCGACGATCAGTGGATTGCTTTGACTAGGGCGCGCAGGAGTAAGCCACTTTCTCCTGTCACTCAAGCACTCTCCTCGGATACGAAGACCGCATCGACGTACTCCGTACTTATCGGCACGATCAGTCTTTATGGGTGCCAGGGTTGCCCTTGAAGTACGTATTGCAGCTACCGGATGTATGTGCATCAGCTTGATCTCAAAAAGCGTACTCCGTACAAGCATCCGTACTCCGTAAACGAGTGAGATCTCACCATAGCGGTGCAAATCCCGCTAGTCCCCGCAAAGCCTGAAACCCAGCCGTGCAATATCGAATAGACGGAGACCACCAGCATGTTGACTCTTACGTTGCACTGACATAGCCGGCTACATACATACATAGCGAGGGTAATCCGAGCATGCCTGCCTTCCAGCAAGGCCCAATACCTGGGCATCACAGTCAATACTGTGGAAACCCGGTAAAGAAGCAGGCGTTTGCTTATTCAGATGCAAGCATTATGCCACGCGACACAGAGGTCGTGAATCTCTATGCACACTTGGAACTGATCATGGGAGCTGTTCCGATTTGCATCCTTCCACGCGTAAGTGGACGTGGAGGATCAATGATGAGCTTATGCTCGTTGGAACCCAATGCGGATCAAGACTAGGAGCGGGGAAGTTGGCAGGAATTCTGTGACTCGCGTGCACGCGCATGTGGCTTGTGGGGGACGACAAGCCGAGATCTTTCGATCCTGATGCTTGATGTTATCCATCGGAGTCCCCATGCTGCTCAATGCCCTCTTTCCCCATGCTGCTCAATGCCCTCTTTCCCCATGCCCCGTGCCCCATAACCCATGTTCAGGAGACCATGGATCATGAATCAGAACAGTGGCAGGTAGGCAGGACAGACTAACTAACTTGACACCAACCCAATGAACGCTGTTACATCGTTACTCCTGATGCTAGGACACCTGTTTGGGATAAGGCAATGTACCTGGACAATGACACGAAGCGGGATCTAGGCTATTTTGGTTAACTAACAAGCTCTACCTATCTCGGATTCACGGAGCAACTGTCTTGTTTGCTTGGGCGCGATTCAGAGCTCATGTTATCTTATTCATCTTTCACCAATTGGATCTGAAACCCGCCCACGTATCGGAGGCTGAAGGCATCGGCCGATCGGGCAACGAACGGAGTCCTTCGGTGGAGCCCAGCAGACAGCGTCTGGACGAAGCCCGGAGCGGCGGGGTCCGGTGGGAGACGAAGGAAGGAGGAAGGACGGGATGTAGGTTGGGAGAGGTACGCCTGGACGCTACGCCGCACGGCGTGGGCAAAGATAATCAGTTTTACTTTTTGCACGGGTGACGGAACGGGAGTGTTTGTCCTTGTTGCTGGTTGCTTTTTGAGCATTATGCCTCGTTATTGGAACCATGAGACCAGGCGACCCCGTCGACATGGCATCACACAATAAGACGTGACATCCTAAGAGGTGTTGTGTTGCTGGTACCTCAAGTTGGCGGCGCAAGCCACTCGGGTTATTGACGACTCGACGACGTTTATGTTATACTCGGTACAGGGTACACCCAGGTTGATTCCTACGGCGGCGGGAGCGACAGGAATGAATCCTTTACGAGCGGGCCTTTCTCTGATAGATTTGCGTCAGGCTTGCTCAGTTCACGCCGAAGAGCTTGGCAGAAGTGATTTGTGCCGCAGCATACTAACATAGGTATTAAATGTAGGTTGCGACATTTGCCAAATCATTAGGCTCGGAACTACAAAGCCAGCCAGCCGCCTTTGGTCAGCACTTGAAGAGATGATCAGCTAAAAGAAGAATTAATTAAGGGTTTGATTATCGGGCACCCACACTGGAGTAAATGGCACTCACTTTTTGTGGCTGGACCACACGACTGAGGCTGGACGCCGAGACCGGACTTAACTATGCCAAATACGGCTTTTCTCGTCCAGCTGTTGTCTTCCTTATGTAATACAGTTGAAGCTGGCTGAGCCTGGGGAGCATCACGTGACCTTCTTATTCGGGAAGACGACCTTCCCGATCGGGAAAGGCGCTGCGAAGGCTAGGGTCAGGTGACTCTTATGAGCCCGGCACCGAGCTGCATAGGTCATCTCTGCGCTTTCTACAACGCCAGAGGAAGTATCGTAGCTTCCTATTCAGGAAAAGTCACAAGGTTCAATTGATTAGATGGAAGCCTTACGGAAATTCTCATAATGGTCGGAAACAGATGCACCAGGCGAGTCACCTCACCTTGAGATCGATGAAATGCTGTATTAATTTGCATAAGAGATTGAGGCGGGCGAATTTGACGATGACTTTAATGATATCATTGGCGATGGCGATGGCGATGGAGGTTCATAGGGATTTCATAATAGAACGAGTTGATCACGTGCACTCTGAAGGTCTCATAGTAATCTTGGTGTGAGCTGCGGGATCGGAAGGGCTGTGGAGTTCAGCCACAAAGTGAGTGCCATTTACTCCAGCGTGGGTGCCCGATAATCAGTCCCTTAATTAAGTCTTTGGTATTCAGTTCCAGCTAATGAATTTGTTTATCTGTGGGCTGACAGTTCCAGGTCATGCCAACTCAAGCCACGATGTTGGTGGGACACTGAGGAGGCGTTCCGTGATAAGAACAGCACGAATGGATTCTCGGTGAGTCAAGCGTTGAGCAAACAACAGCCAAAGATTTGGCCAAGTTCCATGACAAGAAGCTTACAAGGCATCACGACTCGTCTAACTGGGGGATTCTTGTTGTTCCATGATGAGTCTAACGGGGCCGGGAAGTCCCGCCATCGATCGGGCGTGTTTCCTTAAACGTCGTTGGAGCATATCGAATCATCAAAACCTCATTCGACTGCCAGCACCTCCTATTCCAAGTTTGCAATTCGCAAGCAAGAGGTCTCAGGTGAGCCTTGTACTATCTAAGTATCTGTTGAATCATCATACGACCAAAGACCGTGTATTGGGGCAACATGTGTAAATCTCACCTCCACGATTTCCTTATCGCCCTTCCAAAAGTCGAGCAGCATCTTCATATCGAAGGAACCCTTGAGCCTGAGCTGCTCTTCTCCCTCGCCAGAAAGAACGGCATTGCACTTCCGAAAGACGCTGCGTACGTTTCTCCCGAGACGCTGCGTGAGCGCTATGGATGCTTCACATGCCTCGACGACTTTCTGCACTATTACTACCTCGGGATGAACGTGCTCATCACCGAGCATGACTTTGAGACTCTTACGTGGTCCTACTTTTGCAAAGCTGCAGGGGAAAAGGTTCGCCATGCCGAGATCTTCTTTGATCCCCAGGCGCATATCGCTCGTGGAGTCAGCTACGATACTGTTATCGCAGGACTTACGGCAGCCAAGCACCGCGCACAAAAGGAGCTGGGCATCACCGTCGAGGTGATCGTCTGCATTCTTCGTCATCTCCCCGTGCCTGAGTCTCACGCTCTTGTCGACACTCTTCTCGACCGTGGCCACTTCACCGACGGCACCCTCACGGGTTTTGGCATGGTCTCGAGCGAAAAGGCCTACCCGCCCGAGCTCTTTACCGATGTCTTCGCCCGTGTAGCTACCACGGGCACGCATCTCACCACGCACGCCGGCGAGGAGGCCCCTTCTTCCTTCATCACCGCTTCTCTCGACCACCTCGGCGTCTCGCGCATTGATCACGGCCTCGCCGCCGCCCAGGACCCGGATCTGCTCGCATCCCTTGCTGCGAACCGAACCCTATTGACATTTTGCCCCTGGTCCAACGTCGCCCTCTGCAACCTGCCCAGCCTCGCTGACGCACCCGTCCGCGCATTCCTCGATGCCCGTGTACGCTTCAGCGTCAACAGCGATGACCCGGCGTACTTTGGGGCCTATATCCAGGAGGTCTACTGCCGCGTGCAGGACACGTTTGGTCTGTCTGTCCAAGACTGGGAATGGATTGTCCGTGGTGCCGTAGAGGAGAGCTGGTGTGCTGAGGAGCGCAAGAAAGAGATATTGAAGGAGATTGATCAGGTGGTTTGGAGAGTTTCAGGGATAGGTAGGTGTCGACATATGTCAAGTCTGCTTCTTGCGAGTATCAATTGGCGTAGGTTGGATATGGTAGGGGAGGGGGCTGCGTTGGTGATACCCTGAATTACATGAAGAATGACAAAACATTGATGATCTAAAGCCTTAACCACGGGCCGGGCAGTCTGGTCTGCCATCTGTTCCTATCAACATGTAGTAGTCTTCTCCCGCTAATCGTCTATCCCATCTGACATGATAAATCAAGCATGCATGCATCCCTCCCCTGCCCATAAACCGCCGAGACAAAACCCTCACACATTACACCAAAGCCTCAATACAAATCCGTAATAGAGCAGTACTTGTCCAGAGAACCCTAGCCCTCTGTCACATCCATGGTATCACTCTTGAGCTTGTCCTTGGCAAGCTGTACCCGCTCCTCGCGCCACTCTGCAATTTTGTCTCGTAGCTCCGTCTGTGGGATCGCATCTTCGATCGACATGGGTTGTCTAGTGAAGGGGTCTTTGGGGTCGCTAAGCAAGTGCTGCACGATGGTGGATCGGTCAACGATGTGCTTGCTGGGCAGTAGCACTGGGTCTTTCATCAGATCGCCCATGATGGGGTCCTCAAACTCGGCGGGGATATCGCCCAGGTCCAGCTCCGCCTGGTCGAGCAGCAGCTTAGCGTCGACAAACTTGGTCCTGAGCTTATCCCAACGAGCGATGTCGGCGGGGTCCTTCTGGTTCTTGGACTTGAGGATATGAGAGACACGGTCAAGCACCTCAGGCTTGTAGGAGCGGCCATCTGCAGCGACAGCGTCGATGAAGACAGCTGAGGCGCCGAGGTTGAGGTAAATGTCGACAATGTCGGAGATGATCTGGAGGGGACGGAAATGATACTTGTCTTTGTTGGACACACTAAGCTCGGCGGCTGCTTTCTTGCCTGCCAGAGTTTCGAGGTTGTAGTTGAGCATGCTTGCCAGGCGGGACACAATCTCGGGCATTGTGAACGCTTCGTTCATGGCCTCGGTGAATAACTTCATCATCTCTAGGGTCTCGTTGGCCAGCTGCATGAAGGATGTGGCCTGGTTTGCCAGTTGCTGAATCTCTTCTTCCTTCTTCTGGCGATCCTCTGCTGAGAGTGACCGGTCCTCAAGGTCCCTCTCAATCGCTCGGATCTTAGGAAACTTGGTAAGGGCTTCATCAAGAACATAAGTGGCATCGTTGAGCAACATATTGACAAACTGAACAAAGAACTGCCTGTTGACCCTATTTCATTATTAGTTGAAGTATTCTTATCTACGGCGTGGAGCTCACTCACCGACTCTCTTGCGTTAACTGTCTCTTGTAGTGATCATTCACCCAGACACACTTGATCACCTGAAAGATTTCGTAGCGGATGTTGAATTTGTCGTAAAAGGCAGAGTCAGCGCCTGTCGATTCGCACTCAATGTAGAATTTCATGAGCGCTTTGAGGAGGTGATCGTTGGCAAATTGGCTGCCGACGAGCTGATCGCCCAGTACTCCCTTCTTGAGATGCATCAGCGGCCAAGTGGCCGAGAACAGCAATGACACCAGAGATGACTTGAGATACGGGTTCTTGATGTACTCAGTTGATCGGAGAAACGTGATGCAAAGTGCAATCATTTCATCTCCAACAGCACTGGGGAGGATCTTTGCAAGCCATCTTCCAGACTGTCAGTCTGTGTTTCATGGATGTAGAAACCCTGTTTAACTAACCTGAAGATGAACTTGAAATTGTCCACAATGTTCTGTAAAATGTACTCGGGCAAGCATGAAAACACATCCAGTTTATCGGCAGGAAGAGGGAGCCTGCGCATGTTAGTATGATCAACCATTTATCGAAAGTCCCGACATACTTGATTTCCCGAGACTCCAATCCAGGCTTGTAATTTGACCGAGTCACAAGGCGAAGCAGCCAGACGGCCACATATCGCATGAAGCGCAATGATGTGCTCTGCATGCGTTCGTCGAGAAGAACACCCTCGATGGCATATTTCATACCAATTGTCTTCTCCAGGACGCTGACGTGCCTTTTTAGCGTCTCTTCCAAGAGCCGAAGCTGGTGAGGGACGTTCTCAACCTTGGGACGCTCTGCCTCGATAGCCTTGACATGCTTCTCTAGATACTTGATGTCTCTATCCAGGCTCTTCAGCTGGGAGTTGCAGGCCTCACTTCCGTAGTGATGCGCCGCTAGAGTGAGGAAGAAAGCCTCCGAGATGAAGTTGGCCTCGCCAGGCTCCTTCTGTGAGTAGAAATTGTCCGAGTATGCTTGGTCGGCATTCATCTTGGTCTCATCCTTGATGTCCACTCGAGGTTGCTTCCTAAAGTAGTCATCGTCGATCTTCTCTACTTTGCTGAAATCGTTATCCATGAAGGGCTCGCAGAAACGATCCAAGATTGCTGTCACGTTCACCATGAAGCCGTTGGAAGCAACCTCTCGAGGATCAACCTGGAGTGCCCTTCGCTTGTGGTTCGTGTTCATGATATAAGCGAACCAGTCCAGTGTCCGTGACCGAGTATCCGCACCCGCCCTAATGAAGGCGTTTGCAATGACAAAGAGGTCATCTTGGTGTGTTCTCAACACCATACGCAGAGCATCTTGAGAGTTGGCAATCCTACCCTTATCAAGGGTTCGAGGGCCAGGAAAGTAGCTCTTGATGACTTCACCTTGCATAGGCGAGATGCGGAAGAAAGGTCCCAGAAGGGTGTGCTTCTCGATACCAGAGGCGGACTGGGCCATGTTGAAGGTGGGATGCTTGGCCAGATTGGCAATGAGAGGTGGAAATCGAGTGTAGGTCATGAGTGCCTACAGCATGTGTTAAAATTGCAGCGCTGCAGTAGGTGGTATTTGGGGGACGCACCTGAATGTAGGGCTTGTAGTCATCATCCATGGACATGTTACCCAAGCGACTACTGATTTGAACCATGGCGTCGTTAAATAAATTAGGGAAGCCTTCATCGTCGTCAAACCGCTTGATGGCTTCTTGAATGAAATTGAAGCATAGGCCACCATCGTCTAGAACACCTTTTAAGAGGTACGGCACAAGAGTATCATGTTTTGGGTTTGGATCACGACTGTAATCTCTTATTAGATCTGCCCTCTAAAGAATCACAAGTACTTACCCATATAGACCTGGCATGGTCAAGGCAAAGAGACAACTGCTCATGCATAGCCGCTTAGCCTCCTCGTGAACCTCAAACCTTGGCCCCTCAGTCGACTTGTGCTGGAGTGATGCCTTGACAGCCCGCTTCCAACAAGGTAGGAAATAAGCCATGAGGGGCTTATCAGCTGGGTACATCCCGGCAACCTCCATGAGGGACTGGTCCAGTGTATTTACGGAAAGCTTGAGGGGCTCCCCGGCATCGTTGAGCTCTTGGTTGAGGCCAGAGAGGAACGTCAGCCTCTGGCCATGGGCGTTCGTCATGTTGTGAGGGTCCACAGTGATGCGGAAGATCTGGGACAGAACTCGATCGGCATAGGCGTCATCGGACTCGGGTTGGGATTTGGAAGGGCGTGGGGAGGGTCGGTCCGCTGATACGGCGTCGTCAATCTCAGAAGCCAATCTCTTGCGGTTCACACTGAAGCTACCTGTTAAGGTCGAGGGCTCGGCCTGGTTTCCGCTCTTGATTCCCAACTTATTGAAGGGGTTCGAACTAGAGCCTGCAGCGGGCGCAGTGGAAGTAATGTTGATCTTGGGTCGTGGTGAATCGGTCGGCGTGGGTTGGGGCTTCGGCGTGGACGTGCGGGAAGGGTTCGATGACTCAGGTTCGGGGGCCTTGTTCTCGTCAGATCTCGAGGAAGCAGGCGTTGAAGTCCCTAGCTTCGCAAGGCGTCTTGCGCGGATCTGAAACCCATGTTAGCACGCGTGCCCTCATGGTCATGAATGCTTCGTTTGCGCAGCAAGGTCAACTTGCCTGCTCCATCTTCTCCTTGTCCGGGGCATCGCCTCCCGTCCACGAAGGCTGTTCGTTGGGGTCCATTATGACTCTCTCCAGACGAAAAGAGTGTAGAAATGATGACGAGAAAGTATGAAGAGGGAGTTGGAAGAGAGGATGTGTAAGATGGCGAGGCTGAACGACTGAGGTGGGAGGTGTAAGGTGGAGCCGAGCCTCACAATACGTAGGTGCGATACAGAGTGGAGGAGCTTGGTAATAGTGGGGGAGAGCGGAAGACCGTGGACAGGCAGTGCGGGGCGGTGAGGCCACTGTATTTCTAGGGCGTTGGAGCGAGGTGGAAGACACTGGAAGCTGGGGTGACTTGAAGGTGCAACTGATACTAGGAATTTCGACAAGGAGATGTTTGTAAAAATCACAGAGATAAATTTTATAAGCTTGAGTTGAGAAGAGGAATCTGCAAAATTAACGTTAGGAGCCCTTGACGTTAAACTCCGCAGCAGCATGGCTAACTCCGCTCCGGCTTGCATCTAATGAATGCTCTACCTTAATTACGGAATATCCGTACACTTGGATCTATCATGAAGGACAGTACGGAGTAGGATGAGCCACGGGTTATGATGAGTATGTTATTAAACTGAGTGTATATCACCATAGTTTATCGGGACACCTCAGGCTCAGTCCATTTCTGACAAGAATACTCTCAAGCTTTAAGTTAACAGTCGAGTTCTCGATTAGGGAAATTGTTACGAAGTGATATCCGGCTTTACAGACAACGGGGCTTGACCACAAAAATGTCCAGGTCATTATTACAAGCTCCTAGTCAACATTATTCAGCAACAAATAATCCTTATTTACACCATGTCCTATATGTTTTTAACCGAGCCTTTGTCTATGCTGAGGGTATCCCATGAACCGTGACTGCGCCAAGAAGGAAAACAAGATGATAGTACAATGCTGCGAGGCTGGTGTCCATCACAGGCGAGGCAAATCTGCCCCTTCAGCGCTCGCTGAGCGGCGACGTTCGGCGAAACGAGGACCTTCTACCGACCTGTCCCGCTGCATAGTTGCCGCTGCTGATCCGGAGCCGCTGGTTGCTCCAGTGCGACCACCCTCCTCGCGGCTTCGGTTGAGGAGCCAGTTCACACGCATTCGGATCACGTTAATATTATTCCGTAGCTCAGTCACCTCCTCGCGGATAGGCATGATCTGGTTGATAGTCCACATACTCTGCCGTGCCTCGAGGTGGGTCAGGTTCTGGTGCACTTCTTCGAAGCCAGCATCCAGGTCCTGGATTGTGCGGTTGTCTCCACCGACAACAGAGTCGCCTCCGCGGCGACTGAGAGCTGCGTTGACTTCGTTGACCCGTTGGTCCGTCTCGTCTTGGCGAGTATTCATTTGTTGGATCTGGTGCCCCAGATCACTGTAAGACTGTATAACTTCCCGCTGGGATCTGATTATTATACCAGAGGGAGTGTCAGGGTGGAATGCACAGCCCAGCGTATGTATGTCCATCTGTCCTCGCATGGCTCGTGCTGGGCAACCAAGCTCGTGGTAGGGACAGTTGATCACAGTCCCCTCGCACTCTAGTTCATGATGGGAGTTGATCTGGCTCCGATAAACAAGCTTCCAGCAAGCCTCGCAGCGGGTCTTGCTCTTTGGACAGGTCAAGAGGTGGAGATCATGATCTGGTGCATCGATTGACGCTTCACAATGGGAGCACTTAACCTCGTGATGTGGACAAGTGTCGTCTGTCGGCTTGGAGCGCAGCCTCTTGTCGCAGTCAGCACCGGGGCACGTAAAGTCCCTAAACTCGCATTCCGTGGCTGCGTGTGACTCAACCGCCTCTCGGCGGACCTCCAACTTGCACCCTCTTGCGTGGTACGGACACTTGACTTTGAGATTGTTAAGTTGTGTGCGTATAAGTCGTGGTGCACTGAAGCAGTTTGGCCACGCGAGGGGGTCCCGGTCAATGGGGCAAGCCGTGCCTGAAGGGCTCGAATCAATGCTCTGGCGCAGACAGCGATAGCAGAACGTATGGTCGCAGGGTGTCGTGACTGGATCAACAAGCGGGTCGTGGCAGATGGGACACAGCAGGTTCGGGTCAGGGTCAGAAACGTATGTCAACGCGTACATGTCAAAGATGCAAGCTCCGCCATAACGTTTGGGGATGGCCAGAGACGAGGGATGTGGCGGGAGCAGAGGCCCTGAGCGGCGGTCCGAATTGACGTTTGGTACCAGAAGCCCAGAAGGATATGAAGGGTCGATTCTGTTCCTGATATCCTGCCTCGCCTGCTGGGAGACCTGGGCCCCAACATAAAAAGTATCGGGCGACGGGGGTCGAACAAGGCTTGTAACGAGGTCGGGGGTTGGAGATGTACGACGAAGGTTACGACGAGCGAAACGACGAGCAGCCGCCGGACTTAGATGGATGCCATCATCGCTGGAGTCTGAAGCGGTGGTCAACAAGACAGGGGCGGCTGAGGCCGTAGTGGCGGTCGGAGAAGTAGACGTTGGATGTGGCTGCTGGGATTCGGAAACAAGAGCCATCTGAGGAGGAGTTGTCGCCATGACCGATCGCGCGGCTCCAGGTTAGACAGGAGCAGACAACGAGCGAAGCCAGGAACAAGAGGATGTGAGGGCTCTGGGTTGAGACATGTAACGGGCGACGTCGTGATGACGCTCGTGATGCCAAGCGGTTTGATGATGGGAGAAATGGGAGAAATTGGAGTGAAGATCTCGATGGACAAATACTTCAGCTCCAAGGGCGAAGGTAAAGCCGACCGAGGGACAATGATGTGACAGGCGAGATGGTACGGGATAGGGTAGCATTTTGGCGGGGTCGACAAAAGAAGTGCAGCACTACGTAGGTGGACAGCTGGGGATAGAAAACAGGGGTCCAGTTTTCATGGGACAACCAATTCGGCGAAGCAGCGAGGATCAGGATGATATGTTATTGGTTTTACATGGGCAATGTTCTCTGAGCGCAGGTTCCATCTTGTTTCTCGACGTAGTAAATCGAGACTTTCCACGACAATTCACCACCGATATTCGGGGTTTGACAACTTTAACTAAGCTTCCGACGTCCCCTATTGCTTTTTTTTGTCGGCTGCGTTACATCATGCGCCCCGGTTCTCGGCAAGCCATGGCCTCCTCTCTAACGTTAGACCCTGTGGATGCGCCGTTGACAGTTTTTAACAGGGGCTCTCCTGTCACTGTTATAGAGCAAACTAAAAAAAAAGGTTCCTTGATTGTGCAATTGTGCGACTCTCCCAACGGCATTCCAAGCCCGAACGTGCGAACCATTCTTGTATCCGCCTGATTGCTTCCGCTAGCGTTGCAGTGCCACCTTGGGCTATCCAATTCCGGTCATGCGGTTTGTTCTGCCACGATAACGTACAGCCGTTGCCTGAGTCAGCCCCGTCTCTGCCTTTCTTTGAGCCTCATCCCCTTCCCCAACCAAGGCTCTCGCGGGTCTCGTCTTGTAGCCTGCTGACGTGGCGATGGTGAAGTCGACTTTGACTGGTCTTGGCGCGAATGCAACACAGCGTCAGACTCCCGCCACAGCTTACGGCCTCGATTGTATCGATCAAGCCGTGTACAGAGTAAGCGTTTCTCTGTCTCATCGTGAGCAGGCAGAGAGGGGACCCCATCCCGCTGCTTTAGCCTGTTGCCGCCTGTTGATGGCCCTGAACCTGTTCAGCCCTACCCGTTGTGGTGGTCGCCAATTCAGCCGCTAATCGAAGCCTCCGATCCTCCCACCAGCAAATTCGTCAAATACGAAACAACAGGTTAACTTAATTATGGTTATGCCAAAGAGTTATTATCCTTCTTGGGACTCTGAATCGGTCACAAGCACTCAGCCTGCTAGAGCTGACAAAGTGCGTGTCCATATGGACCTGCCTCGTTGATCCAGAGCCCTTTGTTGCCTGCTCCTAGTGCTACAGGATACCCTCCATTTCAACCTACTTGACCCCATCACCAACATACACAGCCCTATGTGCCATGCACAAGCAACGTTTGTGCTCTGTGCTAAAGCAGCGGCTTACGGCCAAGGCTCATGCAGTTACACTTTGCACAATCGCCCGTGAAACTTGGTCTCTGTTACCTGCGGGTACCTTGTGGTCAGCAGATCTCAAATCAGGCTGAAGAATATGTGAACGATCGCCTCTGGGTATATAGAGGATGACTGCCTGCGGTCAGGCCGTTAAGACCTGCTCCTTGTTTCTCAAAGCTTCGTCTTAATCCAACAATGAGACCACCATATCCTCCCCCCGGAGTGTCACCTCCTCGCAAGCAGAAGCCCAAGCCGCTCAACCCTCAGGCCCTTGTGTCCAAGTTTTGGTCCAAGTACCACTCTAAGGCCCCGGGCAAGGTCACATCTATCTTCCCTCGAAGCTTGTATGAGTCGCTTCTCACAGATGCCGACTCATCTTACCCCAAGTCTCGCAACGCCGCCAAGAGCTACGAGGCCGCTGCGAAAGAATGCCGTGCTCGTGTGCACGCCGTAGTCAAAGAGTGCGGACGTACAAACGCCATCTTTAGCGATCCTGACTTTGATGTCGAGACTGACTTTTCCTCGTCCATCAACAACTGTCTCCTTGGTCTCGTCAGACCTTGTGATATTGATGACGACGACGACGACGACGACGACGATAGTACTCATCGGAGGCAGAGAATCGACGTCGGGCATATCAGAAGATCCTTGGACACACTCAAAAGCAGCGGTATCTTGGCCGATAACAAGCTCGAGATCGATGTGTCCAACCTAGGAAAATACGTATCTCAAAGTCAAGACTGTGATGCACCTCGTCTTAAACCAGGCTCAGTTCATCGTATTCCCTGGATCTTTGAAAACCCCCAATTCACCATCGACGGGTTTTCCAGCGCGGACATCAAGCAAGGTGCTAGCGGCGACTGCTGGTGGCTGGCTGCTCTAGCCACTATTGCGCATCGTAAAGACTTGATGAAGAAGATATGTGTTGCTCGAGACGAAGAGTGTGGTGTTTATGGCTTTGTCTTTTATCGCGATGGAGAGTGGATCTCAACTGTCGTGGACGACAATCTCTATCTTTCTGCAAGGGACTTTGGACAAGACAGCCAGATTTATGATGCCACAGGTAAAAAGGCTAGACTCTATAAGAAGCAGAGGCAGACTGGCTCGGAGTCTCTCTTCTTTGCCAAGTGCGAGGACCCCAATGAAACATGGCTTCCTCTGCTTGAAAAGGCTGTAAGTGAATGTTTTAGAAGAAAAAATCTGGACATATATACTAACCATCCCAGTTTGCCAAAGTTCATGGAGACTATCAAGCTTTGGATGGTGGATGGGCTGGTACAGCTGTCGAAGATCTCACCGGCGGCGTCACTACCGTTGTAGCGGGTAACAGAGTCCTCTGTAAGGATCGACTCTGGCGTGAGATGCTGGGATCCGACTGTGAAGATGGGGAGTTTGTCTTTGGCCTGTCTGCAACTGGTCCTGGAGAAGACTATATGAACGGCCTCGTGTTAAGACACGCATATTCCATACTTAAGGCGACAGAGGTTGAGACCGAGAATGGAGACAAAGTGCGCTTGGTTAAGATTCGGTACGTTTATCTGTGCCATTGATTCTTGTGCCTGAGAAACCTATATCAGAATAAATCTGCTAACACATGAATAGCAACCCATGGGGAGAAAGGTCCGACAATGGCCATGGGGAGTGGCACGGTCCGTGGTCAGACGGATCTAAGGAATGGACTACCCACATGATGCAAAAGCTGAGACATCAGTTTGGTGACGACGGAGTCTTCTGGATGTCTTTCAAAGATATGCTGGACAATTTCAAGTGGATCTACAGGACTCGCCTTTTTGACGAGCGATGGACAGTGGCACAACAATGGACAAGTGTCGGCGTGTCATGGCTTACAGGCTATCTTAAAAAGAAGTTCATCGTGGAGGTCAAGGAAGAGGGCATGGTGGTTATTGTGCTGTCACAGGTACGCTCTCTGCCTCTGGTGCTCATCAAAATGCTAACAACTGCAGCTTGATGAACGATATTTCAAAGATCTCAAGGGGCAGTACGACTTTGTGCTTCATTTCCTTGTCAAATCGCTCCATGATGCCACACCCATCTGTCAAGTGCGCCCAGTCCACCAGTGGGATCGACGCTCAATCAACTGCGAGATTGAACTGGAGCCTGGCATATATGAAGTCATCCCCAAGATCGTTGCTGACCGGAACCAATACCAGCCGACGGTCCAGAGAGTCGTCAAAGAGGCCGCAGACAGGAACCCGCAGAAGCTCCGGCAGATAGGCCAGCAGTACGACCTAGCACACGCAAAGGGGGGAATTGTGGATGAAGACGAGGCTCTTCGGAAGAAGCGTGACAGCGACAAGAGAAAGAAGCTCAAGAAGAAGAAGAGGGAACAAAAGAAACAGCAGATGGACGACGCGATGAGACGCATGGAGGAGGCCATGGTGCAAATGAGGATCGAGTACACCAAATGCGCCAACGAAAAGAGCAGAGACAAGGAGAGGACCGATGAGCCGAGCTCGGACAAGATCGAAGACAAACCTGGAGAAAAGGACCCCGGCGCTGAGCCCAAGGCAGACAATTCGCCACCTGGATGCTGGCCAGAAGAATCTTTGAGAGACCAAAGTCCACCTCGAACAAGCAATCATTCCGAAGGACCACCTGAGCCCACGTCGCTGCCGAGCGACAACTTACTGCAAAGAAAGCCAGCCAACAGGAGCACAAAAACAGACCCAATCTTTACCCCTTCCACAGAGCCTGCATCTGACTCGGAGACGGAGAGTGCAGACTCCTCGTCCACATCCGAATCAGAGTCTGATGCCGACGACTCGGCCTCGGACAGCGACGCCAGCTCGATCTATCCGCTACGTCGTGGGAAAAAGCAGCCATG
Source organism: Fusarium staphyleae (assembly GCA_017140175.1). Classification (NCBI taxonomy): domain Eukaryota; kingdom Fungi; phylum Ascomycota; class Sordariomycetes; order Hypocreales; family Nectriaceae; genus Fusarium; species Fusarium staphyleae. The sequence goes on from JADDON010000024.1 coordinate 210,625, forward strand.
GAACGCAGTGTGTGTTATTGGTCTCCGTGTTTATGCCCAACATGCAGGTGTCAAGGTCCGTCTCGCAGAGCAAAAGGGCGACGAAGCGACTGGACTCGTTCCAACCAAGGGAAACCCGGCTGGTCCGAGTTGTTGAGTATCGAGCCCCGAGGGGCTGCGGATCCGGCGAATTATGAATAATGATACCTGGCATCATATATTGTTAATTGTAGTATACTGTAAGGGTCTGAGATTGAGATGAGATGGAAGTGCGGGTATGTATGTTCTGGAGCTTATGGATTTCACGGCCACGCCCTTCTCAACCACTGTTTTATAATGACATTACTATCAATTGTTATCAAGTTACGAAGATACTCGAAGAAAATACATAGCATCAGTCTCTGGTATTGAGTATAAGCTAGTTAGTACACGCTCGTGGTGCCCTCCAAGTCATGAGTGGTTAGACGATTGTTTTACCTAGATTAGATGCATCGCGACTTAATCTCACTATTTTTGTTTCTTCTGGCATTACACCCATGGACGCTGCTATCTCCACTCTGCTACCTCGGTATTTCCAGTTCTAGCTGAGGCAGTGAGTGCCTGAGCATTATAGGTGAAACAGAACGCATATCAAGATCAAACAGCAGGCGTTTTTCGGGCATCAGCTAAACCCCATCATGTCAGTACTTGGATCCAAAATGATCTAGTCTAGGACCTAATAATCATAACAAGGCGAAAAGTAATATAAGTTTACTATAATCTTATGGTTGATGTCTCGTAAGGGCCACCGTTTCATCGGATCCTCTTGGCAAAAGCGCCCCGTTTCACCATCGAGGATCTCATGCCATCTCGCCAGGGGATGAATCGCTTGGACCCCCATCAGAAACACCATAAGCAAGGGCTGTTTTGTTTCGTAGAGAGACGATTTGGCCGGGGGGGTTTTGAATAATCGCCGGCTGCTGCCGAGGCAGGGCTGAAATGACGGGGATTGTGTGTGGGATTGACGGGTTCAAGGGGGAGAAATTCGTGCGCATTACCATCTTGGGAAGAGTTTGCGGGTTCAATAGAGGCCTGGATGAAGGGGATCGTGATTATGGGTGGCTTGAGAGGTTCGAGCTTCGAGATTGAAGTATATAACGGCGAGGAGAGTTCATCTCAGTCCAGTCTACTCCAGCTCAACAGTCATTCTTTTCCTTCAATTACCATATACTCTCTTTTCACTCGCTTCTACAAAATACTTTCGTTTACTTTACTTATCCTAGTCTCAATCACCATGCCTTCCCTTACAAACACCCTCCTCCTGGCCCTCGTGCCCTTCGCCATGGCCGGTCCCATCGCGCCCCGGCAAAGCAACTGGTTCGGTGGCTTCGGCGGCTCAGGCGGCTCTTCTTCCGGCAGCTTCTCGGGCTCGACGCAGAACGGCCTCAGCGGCGAGTGCAAGGACGTGACGGTCATCTTCGCCCGGGGCACCTCGGAGACGGGCAACGTCGGCAGCGCGGCCGGCCCGCCCTTCTTCCAGGCGCTGGCGGAGCAGCTCGGCAGCGACAAGCTGGCCGTCCAGGGCGTCGAGTACGCCGCGAGCACGTCGGGCATTATGCAGATGGGCGACAAGGCCGGCTCCGAGAAGATGTGAGTTGCAGGATACCTACCAGCTACGTGGTGGGATAGTTTATGACTTTAACATGACAGGGCGAGCCTCGTCAAGCAGGCTTTTGAGAAGTGCCCCAATACCAAGGTTGTCATGTCTGGATACTCTCAGGGTGCCATGCTTGTACACAACGCGGCCAAGTCTCTGCCCGCTGCTACTACCGGCAAGGTCTCTGCCGTTGTCAACTTTGGCGACCCCTGTAAGTGATTCCCTACACCCACGCGGGGGACAGAGAAGCTAAAGAGTATACAGTCCAGAAGCAGGCCGTCCAGGGCGTTCCGTCCGACCGCGTCAAGATCATCTGCCACACCGGTGACGGCGTCTGCGCTGGCACCTTTGCTATCTCTTCTGAGCACCTGAACTACAGCAAGGACGCCAAGGCTGCTGCTGAGTTTGTGGTCAGCAAGGTTGGAAAATAAGCGATGAGATCGAGACTTGGGTGAGAACGCCAGGGGCAGGAACCCTGTAGATAGTTGGGCCATGTTCTATAGAGCGGACTAAGGTGTCTATATATGAACATAACGTGCCATGATGGAGTTGAACTTGAGTCCCGACTTATTCCATAACCTTGTGAGTGACGATCTCCTATCTGTCTAGTCGAGACCGTGCGTGTAGATTCAGTCAAGATAATTTATCATATTACAAGTTGTGGTATTGGGGACCACTAGGTAGATATGATGATGGTTCTCTTGGTTTATGTTAGAGCAAAGAGCGAGATAACTGTAGCCCGGAACAGAGGCTGTTGACGCTTTGCGAAAGTCACTTATGCCGCTCGGGATGTCAAGTCACAAGCAATGATACTTCCCGATGACAGATATAAGCAAACGAGAGAAATAAATCCATTTATCACGTCAGACAAGCTGGAGATGAAGATGCAGTACTATATAGGTCTAAAAATACCGAGTTTCGACATCGCAAGATATTGGGGATTTGGTGTAGGGGTATCACATCTGCTTTGCATCTGCAGCTTGCAGAAGGCCAAGGGTTCAAATCCCTTAGTCTCCATACTTTTGCCGATTTTGCAAAAACTACGGAGTACTTTTCTCAGAGTGCTGATCTATGAGGCCGTGGTGCCTTTTTTTTCTTCAGTATTGTCTCGTTGACGGCTGGGGAAGAGTAGAGCTAGCTAACTTATACTCTATAATGTGATTCATGATGGGAGACAGACACGTGCCGCCACAAAAACGTGAATCATGTGGGCGGTATCAACAACGACTTAACCCCACGCTATGTTAACTATGCATTCCTGTCAAGTTAATGGGATAGGAACATAGAAAACCTTGGGGCCTTCAGTTGACGCCTCGCAAGTCGTGACACGAGGAGGCTTTATGTAGTCCTGACAGAGTGACGCGCTAACAACCACCAACAATGATGATTCCTATGCAGTCTCTTGACAAGAATTGACAAAACACTTGAACTTCTAACGTAAGATGTAACTCATGAATATCGACGTCATGCCCACGAGGTGAGGTGCCCCCCATAGCATTAGGCCATCTCCAATCCAACCCCACCGATCCCCGCGTTTTCCGACGACTCCAATTAATACACTTTCACATGTCAGTTCGAGATCGCATAAACATGTCACGAGTCACGAGTCACGAGTCGTCATCTTACTCGGCTCTGGCTCCGACTCGCGAGCCTTTGACAGTACAGGTGCTTGAGTTGTTATTTACATTCTCTCTTCTTTCCCTTTGTCTCTCTCCCTTTTGATTCATGACTAGCTAGGAACCATTGTCTCTGTTGGCACGCGAGGGCGACCGTTACAAACCCTGCGCCATCAACCAGGACTTGTCCCGCCACCGAGGCATCGGAGATATCTCCCCTTGCACTGCATCGAGCCTTGTTGCACTCGACTTTCATGTGAACGTGGCCGTGACGTCTAGCCGGACTTCCGGCGACACCATGCGCCTAGACCTACCTATACTGATGCTTCTCCGTCTGCTGGCCTCTAATCCTCGACTGTCACTCAACAACCCTCCACCACGGTCTACTTCGATCTGCTCATCATGCTAGACCACGTTCTTGGACGGCCCTCGGCCAAGTCACGGCGTCTTCAGGTCCTCGCCGTCTTGACGTTTTGGTCTGCATACCTTGTCAAGTAAGCTGCACACTCTTTGTCTCCCCATGGGGTAGTCCCACCCAAAAGGTGTCTGACATAGAAACTAGGGGTCACAGACATGGCCCTCCCGGCGCAAAGATGCTCTCCAAGATCTTCTCCAAGCGACTCACGGCCTGGCAAACCTTTGTCATCACCATGCTCTATCTGTACGCCGCCCGCAACTTCAGCGCCCTCGTCGGCCTGGCCAGCCCAGAACCGATGGCCAACATGTACGACGCTGCCTACTTCCGCGCCACCTGGGTCCTGACTGCGCTTGACGCGGGCTTCTGGACGGCTATGAAGATCCGAACAAAGTGGCTTCGTGACCTTGCGAGCATCGTCTTCTCCGTCTTCTACCTTGTCGCTGCTGAGAAAGCAGACGAAAAGGTGCGCAAGGTCAGGGGCATGATCACCGTGGAACACCTCCGCGTCTCCTGGAACAAGGGCACGTCCCCGTATCTCAGCTTCTTTCAGGGGCTCATGCGCCCCCGTTTCATGCGATGGCCTCCGAGGCAGATTCGCATCCCGAGACCTGCCGACAGCGACTACAAGGAACCTATACTGGCATGGTTATACTATGATGGACCGTTGGCAGAGCTGGCGCGTCACGACAGGTTGATCCTAGATGTCCCAGGCGGTGGATTCGTGGCCATGGACCCTCGCTGCAACGACGATAAGCTGTTCTCCTGGGCTGCCAAGTCAGGACTGCCAATCCTCAGCCTCGACTACAAAAAGGCTCCCGAGTTTCCGTACCCCTATGCGCTGAATGAATGCTTTGACGCCTATTCCACCATCATAAACACAAAGGGCCGGTGCATAGGAATGCCAGGGACAGAGGTTCCCCGAGTGATTATCACGGGAGACAGTGCCGGTGGAAATCTCGTGGTCGCTGCCACGCTGATGATCCTCGAGACAAGGCATCCAGCTTTCCGCAGACACTCGGGGAGAACTGACTTACCCGCCCCTGACGGGCTGGTCTGCTTCTATCCTGCTCTAGACATGAACATCGGCAACTGGATGACGGATGAGCAAATGTCGTTGATTCGAGACCGCAAAATGAGACGAACGAACCGGTCCATTATACGACGCAAGAGCATGCAGTATAATGATCTTGTAGGGACGCCTCACCACTCAGATGACGAAGAAGATGGTTCACCGCCACCACCGTCTAAACTAGGCACTTTGACAACCCAGGAGGCCTTAATTGCAGCATCACAGGGACCCAGGAGCCCACATCCCGAGTATTCCCACGTCGGGCCGCGTTCTCTGAGCATGCCAAAGGAGACACCGGAACCGAATGGCAAGCACTCGTCTCATCAAGTCGAGCCAATGAAGACACGGCTAGCTACTTCGTCAATGATCTCGTACTTTAACGACAGAGTACTCACGCCCGAGATGATGCGGGCCATGATTATTCTGTACATTGGGGCACACAACCGACCCGACTTCTCGCAGGACTACCTGCTCAGCCCTGTGCTAGCACCCGAAGCCTTGTTAGTCAACTTCCCCAAGACATACTTCATGACTGGCGAGCGAGACCCCTTAGTGGATGACACGGTCATCTTTGCGGGGAGACTGCGCCGAGCTAAGGAGGCCACGTTTGCCCAGAGTCAGTATGCAGGGACCCGCCGTGGGGAAGACAGGGAGGCCGAGTTCCATGATCGGGATGCAGCCGAGGTGATGCTGATCCCTGGGACGTCGCACGGCTTTATGCAGTTCCCAACCGTGTATCCACCGGCCTGGAGACACTTTGAGAGATGTGTCGACTGGTTTGATCAGCTTTTCGAACACGCCGAGAGCAAACGACTGCGCTCTGAAAGAAATTACAGAGCCGCCGGGGCAGCATCCAATGGCTTTACTGCCAATGGCGACGACGCACGGCATTTGCGCACCGAGTCGAGTGGAGAGGAAGACAAGCCACTTGAGATCAGCATGACCAAGATGAACCAGCGGAGGAGCTCGACTCAGACGCCGCCGCAGGCCGAGCCGCAGCACCCATCGCCTGCGCAGACGAAAGATACGCGGGACGACAGCGAGAGCGGAAGCACGACACCGCGGGCACAGCCGAATGGGGAGAAGAACGGGAAGGGTGGGATTCGGCGCAAGAAGGAGAAGGGTATGGGCCTCAGCAAGAGTAGGAACAAGAACAAGAGCCTCATCAAGCTCAAAAGCACCGACGATCTGCTAGGGCGACGAATGCATGGCCTTGCGAGTGGGTTGACGGGGATGGGCGACGACGACTGATTGCATGATGATATTGGATATGTATACCTTGGATACGAAGACACGACAAGTACGTAGACGCACAAAGGACACCCTTGTAAGTTAACTAGTAGACTGATGTTGGATCATCAGATGATATACAGCTGTTGTTGATTACATACACTAGTTAGTTAGTTAACTAGGAGATGTGACATAACTAGATCATGGTCAAGCAGAGGCCAGGCAGATTAGTCTATCAGTGATCCAGATTGTAAACGGCCATGGTCTTGACCACGATCCACAACTTCTAGAATGATTCGAGCGGATCCGAGTCGCTGAAACACGACCACATAGGTAACTATGTACCAGAAACACAGTGAAACCCCTGATAAAAGTGAAGGCCAGGATGCCAAAAAGGATCGTGGGGTAACTAGGGGGGTAAAAAGCTTCAGCATATCTCTCTCGGTCGACGAGATTGAAAGCCGAGGGCCGTCGCGAAAAGGCAAGGCAAGGCTGCAAAAGAAAAGTACGAGAAAAACAAAAAGAAAATGGCACGGAAATGTCGCGTTTGGGGTTTGAATTGCTGAAAAGCAAGATGAAATTGGTATCTGCTGATGGGACCTGGTCGAGAGACTTGGACAACAGCACGTTTAAACATTAATCAAGGCCTAAAGATGGATGATGAGAAAGGGGCGGGATCGTTGCGTCAGAGCAGGGAACAGGGAAGCTCTCGGTGAGGCCAGCCCGGCCAAGGTGATTGATGGTCGAGCATGTCCTGTCCAGCACAACAACTTATGATATGACAATCCCCACGAGCGGGAGCTGGGCCGATTGGGTTGTAAAGAGAGAGAGCGAGAGAAAGAGTCTCGGCCGGGCAGCGATGACGATGGAGTCAAAGACACGCCACCTGGAGTGCACGGCTGCTCAAGGGTCAGGATATTCGGGGGTTAAAGCACCTCACGGAGAAACCGTAGTTAACTTGGGGTTCTCACCCCTTTATGGGTGAGTTGTGTGCATAATGTTACATACGTAGTTAAGCTGGCTCTTGCTCCTACGTATTCTTCTTAGTGGAAGGGTCGGTGGCATCCTGAGAGTCAATTGTTGCGTTGGCGCTTGTAGACAAATGCCCTGAATATGGGAGGGACAGCGGATAGCGGTCAGACATACGGAGTACCGGTGAGTACTAAGCTAGTAATACTACTAGAATACAGAGTAGTATAACGTTATATATTGCGTTGTGTGGCATTAACTAAGTTAGTTACTGTAGCTCATACGTGGACAATGTGCAAGACATCTTGCTCTTGGCGCTGCTATTTCACCAATCGCCCTTGTTTAAACATCAACATCAACATTGGGTATGTACGGAGTATCCCAGCGGCAACACGGCCTCACCCGCCCCGTGCTTTGTGGGGCTCAGGCCCGTCCGGCCGGCCGGCAACCCCCGTGATTGGGCCGCGCCTGTTGCCCGGGTTTCCGGGGGGGCCAGGAAGGTCCGACATTTCCCATTCAGCCCTGTAAGTCTTGATGGTGATGGCGCGGTCATGGTCTCAGGACGAGGGACAAAGCATGAAGAGGAACAGGGACGGGG